>ML795012.1:710648-736753 GCA_009831015.1 Picea engelmannii | reverse complement strand
ACAAGTCTGGCTGAGAAGAAGAAAAGATGGGCCCTCAAGGGCCATGCTCAAGTCAATCTGCTCTCGTACTCCATGTCTGGGATCATGTGGGCCTCGAGACATGATCTCCTAGTTATCCCTAGATATCGGGGATAACAGGGCCAAATAAAATGAGGGGAATGGGGCCAAGGTTGTTAAATGGAAAATATATAATGGCCGTCGACTTTGAAGCCAGATCCAACTGGCAATTTGGAGGGTCATTTCACAACTTTAAGCATCGGGTAATGTTATCACAGAATCATGTATGGGGTGTTTTCCTCGTTGGTTTGGGCCTTGGGATGGAAAAATGAAAAATAATGGGCTAAAAACCCACTTATCCAAAGTGTTATGATCGAGCGCCTTATTTTTGAAAGAGCACATAGATCTGGGGGACCGAGATTCAGACGCCCAGATCTGTGGCTGAGGTCAAATTCCTGACCCCCCCTGCTCTTCTTCCTTTAATGCGGGAGCGAGGGGTCCAGAATTGGTGCTAAGGAGTGCGTTGATCTGGACGACCAGGATTAGAGCACCCAGATCTATGGCTGAGGTCTCATTCCAGACTCCCCTTGCCATTTTGCCTTTAATGGGGGGGGGGGTCTGGAATGGGGTGGTTTTTGAATGGGCCCCCCTTAAAAACTCTTACCTCTTTCTCCTCCTATTACCACCCTCATCTCCTGATGACAGGTGTCCACCACTTTATCTCCCCCATTCCCCTGTCACATCTCCCACTACCTTCCCTCCTTTTGTAGCTGCGCACCTATCACCTTCTGCTAGGTTTCCCCCCTTCATTCTCTCCTCATTTTCCATTTCCCCCATGTCATATCCTCTCCTCTTCACCATCCTCTCACCTTCTGCCATGTGTCTCTCTCTCCCAGTCACCTCCACCTATATGGTTGTCTCTACTTTCCCTTCACCTTCCACGTTTTCACTCCACCTCAACACACCTTCCACCATTCAATGTCCCCTACGTCCGTACAATTTCCACATGAGCACCCCCCATCTCACCCTCATAGTATTGACGCAATCACCCCTGTGTCCCCGAGCTCCACATCACTTCCACTTGTGTCGTGTTCCCTCTCCCTACCATTGATTCAATGTCGCTCCTCATGATTGCCTCCACCTTTCACCTCCCACCATCTGTCTCCCTTGTCACCTCCACCTAAACGATTGTCCTCACTCTCCTGCCTACCATCACACCCTCTTTACTCGCCATATCACCACCTCATCCTTCCACCTGGCCGATGAGCATATGTTGCATCCCGATGAGCCTGTATCATCCACCTGTGTATCTTACCTTCAAACATCTAGCAAGGTGCAGATGATGAATGAGAAGTCGCCACACCACCAAGCAGAGACATTGAATTCACTCTCTCATATCCTGATGCAGCAGTTAATGTAATTGAGGAAGGTGGGTGAGACATCATCTCCTTCCTTAAATAGAAGGTCAGAAAGGGACAAATGCAGAGGAAGACTATCAATCCTTCCTGACAAAGATCACGTCCATCAGAAGACTGCATGGGCAATCTGCCCAATGTCTGCATGCACGGCTTGACAAAGAAGCTCATCTACGTAAGGCCTTGAATGCGTGACATGATTGTGTTTTAGGAAATCCGAGCTAGTTCCAAGTACATGTAGGCATTTTTTCCATTTTTGTGAGTATCGTTGGTAGAGCTAAGCTCCCTGTTGTAAATATTTGATGAAGCACTAGTTTTCCCCTGGTTATGTATCTGTATGTGAAATTTCTCATTTAATGACAGTCAACTTCTTATTCCATCTAGTTTCCATGTAATATTGAAAGAGTTCATGATTGACTGAGTCACATGAAGCATTGTGACAGTGTTATATAAATGTTTGATGGTAACACTATTATGATTTCTTTTTATGTTCTTGTGATTTGAATACAAGAAGTTCTTGTGTTTAAATTCTTCCTCTTCGGGTTGTTGGAAGCTTGATGCCTACACCAGACCTTTGCATTCTCTCTCACCAAGTCTTCCTCCTTCTCATTTTAATCTCAACTTACTGACTGAAGTTAAATTAAGACCTCACCTATTCATGCATAGCCTAGTCCAGGATTCTGAGTTAAAACGATACTGTCCTGAGTTAACTTCTAGTTGATCATTCTTTTATAAACAAATCGTGACATAAATTGATGGGTATCAGGTTTTCTCCTGCTGTAATCTAGTAGTGACTTCTGAAGCTAGCAGAACCCATAAACCCATGTGAGACTAATACACCAAAGAGAACACCACCGTTTAGACAACCGAAGCCTGGAAGCAGAAAGGTAACAGGAAGTACATCTAGGCAAGGAACAACAACTGGAGGATCCAATTTAGGTAGAAATTGTTAGGTATCTACACTGCATGGAGGAGGAGGTAGTAGTTCAACATTCAGAATGGGAGGACATGATCCCACCATCAGGTTACCAAAATTTTGAGGAGAAGCAACATAATTTCGTGAGAAACATTTGTTTATTTGTGCAAAGATCTGGGAAGCCAAACAAATCACTAATGAAGATACTAAAGTTGCGTAGTTAGCGATTAATCTAAGAGACCGCGCACCAGAATGGTATATGAGTTTAGACGCAAACAGTGCCCCTAGGATGACAAGGACACTGATAGGCATTGAGAAGTTATTGATTAATGAATTCCAGAAGCCAAGTTCAGAGGATCAGCATATGAATGAGATGATCGAAATAATATAGAAACCAGGAGAATCTGTATGGGAGATTGACTAGAGATTCAAACGACTGAAAGGGAAGTTGAAGTATCTCATGATCGATATGCAACATTGACACCTATTTGTCAATTCACTATTACCACACTTAAAATACCCATTACAACAAAATAAGTTTCAGACGTAGGCAGAGGCTCTATAGGAAAACCTACAGCTAGAAGAAAACTAGTATCGGTAGACAGATCCAACCATCGAAGAACTGAAGGAAGATTTGAAGAACTTAACGTTTCATCTGAACTAGAATAAGAGTAAGGACAAATGAGAAGCCGTTTGGCGTACTACATGCAGGAAGAAAGGACACCACAAGAATTAATGTCTGACATTCATGCAGTATATGGCAACAGGAATGCCAAATCCATTACCAATGGGAGGATTATGGTGCGAAGTCTGCAAGAAACCGGGTCACGATCCTTATCATTGCACGATGATGCAAAAATGCCAGACAGTCCCGAAGAGTTCATATTGTACCTTTTGTAATTCAGTAGGCCATGATGACAAAGATTGTAGAACTATGGAGTTGATGAGAGAAAGGACATCAGATGCATATAGAGTGCAGGTAGAAATGATGATGGGGAAAGCCACACCATAGTTCAATCAGGTTCCAACTCCATACAACACTGTGCAACAATAGTCTAATACTGCTCAAAAACCATATAACAACACACCACCACAGTATAATGCAACACAACCTCAGTATAATACCGTGCAGTATAATCAGGCACCTCAGTGTAATGTGCCAAGAGGAGATCGAGAAGGCTATAGAGGGGGAGGATGAGCCAAAAGAGGTTTCGACCGAGGTAGAGGACTAGTGGTATGTCACAATTGTCAACAGTCGGGACATTATGCAAGATAATGTCCACTACCACCAACGACTTGTATGTATTGTTGCGCATCGAATCATGACATAGAAGAATGTCCAACATTATTGGTCAAGATACAGGAAAAAAGGAACTATAACAATCAAAATTTTCAATGGATTTCAGCCAAAGAAAAGGATGACGAATAGAACATAAACATAGTCACTCGTGGAGGAGAAAAAATAGGAAATGATGCAGCCTGACAAGAACTAGAACAAAATCAATGGGTGAAGAAGAACAAAAAACCAAAGAAGCAGTTCGACGCACAGAAGGAGAAGGAGATATTCAAACAAGTGAGACAAGAGTTTCAGAAGGAAGACATGCCATCGACTTCAACTGTGCAACAAAACAAAGAAGCAACAAAATATGAGATGCCACCATTGTTGGATCATACTAACAAAATACAGTCCACGGGACAAGTATGTACAATCAAAGGATTTTTACAATCATGTCTAAAGGTATTAAATGATCCATCACATGCGAATGTATTTCAAAACCTACTAGAAAAATGTAGCATAGAGGTGGAAGGAAAACTGGAACCAAAAATAGTCAATCACTTACATACAAGAAGAAGAATCGGTAGGGATTTTAGACTAAATGCCAACATAGGAGATTTCAACATGGGTGACATCATACTGGATTTGGGATCTGAAGTTAATGTATTACCAAAGAATACATGGAAATGCATGGGAGAGCCTACATTAGGATATTCACCTGTTTAATTGAAACTAGCAAACCAACACAGAGTCCTACCAATTGATAGACTGAATGGAGTGACAGTAGATCTTGATGGAGTGCGCACTAAGGCAGATTTTGAAGTCATTGAAATAGTGGATGGTACAACACCTTACCCACCATTGCTTGGTCTAGATTGGGTGTTCAACAATCAGGCCATAATTAACTTGAAGACAAGGAAAATGACATTTGATTCAGGAGAGTACATGGTCATTGCTCCATTAGACCCATAAGAGGGAGAGAGGTTTGTAGAACCTACTTTCCTAGATTTAGAGGAAATCAACCAGTTATACAGAACAACTATGCACGATGAAGATTACATAAACCCAACTGCAGATGGGGTACTCATTTGGCAAAGTATTACTTCATGTGCAACAGATTCAGATACCGGGTTAGAAAACTGGCAACAAAGGCTACACGAAGTCTCCACGAGGAGATGTGCAAGAATAAACCACTCTGTAAGATGGGTAGGTACAGAAATAAGGGAACCACCTAGTTTCCATGGAATCAATGAATTGGAAACATTAATGTCAGAGTATGAAGAAGAAGTTTTAGAGAATCAGAGACTGTTAGCACTTGATTTATCACTCAAGGCCACACCCACGAGATGGTGGGGCACATAAAAAGAGACAATCACAGACTGGTACCAATGTAAATGGTTACTGTGCATAAGATTCGGTGCAGAACCAAAAAAAAATGACCAGCGAAGGTATGATGGACAAGGAGCACCAACAAAACACTTGGAGAAGTGCAGAACCCGGTGGAAGATGACACCACTAGAGGAATGGACTCATCATTTTATACACACTCTAGAAGGCATACCAACGAACTGGTATACAAACTAGGAATTGTGCAAAGGAACTGCAACCTGGACGACATTACAACAGAATTTTACAATCACTTTCTCATTCGAGCATGAGAACCCCAACATAGATGCAACACTGAAATGGATCAGAGGAGTGATATTCATCGAAGAACCAGAAGTTGAGTTCATAACAAAAGAACAACAACAGAATAAAGAGACAGTCAAGGAACTGTTGTCATGTTACCATGTGCAAGAGGAAGCACCAAAGAAAGACAATCCACACAATATTCAGATTGAAGAAGAAGAAGGTGAAAGAGAGGTGGAGCAGCCACCCATAGAATCAAAAGTTATTGCAACACCGATTAGGGTAAATAAAGTCAACATTGGGACAACAAAAAATCCAAAAATGGCTAGCATTGGAGATTACTGGGATGAGAAGACTATATAAAGCATAACAGAGCTGCTGCGCAAATACAATGACCTATTTCTTACAAAATTCACAGAGATGAAGGGTATAGCCAAACATCTAGGGGAAATGAAGATACCAGTCAAACCTGATGTGAGATCGATCAGATAGTGACCATAGAAATTGAATCCAATATATAAGCAGAAAATCAAAGCTGAGATCGACAAAATGATCGAATATGGAATCAATGAACCAGTTGAAGAATCAGAATGGATAAGCTTGATGGTCATTCAGGACAAGAAATAGGGAGGAATAAGGATATGTGTCGACTTGAGAAAATTAAACGACTCATTCCTACATGATCCATTCCCTACACTGTTCATAGATGAAGTGTTAGAGAAAATAGGAGGACATGAAGCTTACTCATTCACTGATGGATTCTCATGCTATCATCAGATTAAGATAGCACAGGAGGACCTCTACAAAACCACATTCGTGACAGAATGGGGATCTTACTACTACATAGTCATGTCGTTTGGACTGAAGAATGCACCAGCAATATTTTCCAGAGTTGTCATTGTTACATTCAAATAATTCATCCATCAGTTCCTAGAGGTATACCTGGATGATTGGATAGTCTATAGTTTGCTGAAGGACCATGTAGAAGTCTTACACCTAATGTTATAAATATGTAGACAGTGCCAAATATCACTGGACATAAATAAATGCATATTCAAAACACCATTTGGGATACTATTGGGCCATATAGTATGAAAATAGAGTCTTTTAGTAGATACTGCAAAGATTGCAGTGATTGTTAACTTGTCAGCACCGAAGACAGTCCGCTAGCTCAGAGAAATGTTGGGACACATAGGATACTACAGAAAATTCATCAAAGGGTACGCACAGATTACCGCATCGATGGAAAATTTGCTAATAAAGGACACAAAGTTTCAGTGGAACGATGAGTGTCAACACGGTCTAGATACCTTGAAGGAAAAGATGGTCAATGCACCAATATTAGTATTTCCATACTGGGAGAAGACATTTCATGTGCACGTAGATGCATCATATAAAACACTTGGAGCTATCTTGGCACAGCCAGGAGTGGGAGACCTGGATCAACCAATATAATTCATGAGTAGAACGTTATCAGAATCAGAACAAAACTTCAACACTACAGAGAGGGAAGACCTAGCCATGGTCTACTCCCTACAGAAATTTAGACATTACTTACTAGGAAAACATTTCAATATGTTCACAAATCACTCAGCTCTAAAATACCTAGTCAAAAATCCAGTGTTGGGGGGGATAATCTGTCGATGGTTATTGCTATTTCAAGAATTCGAGTTTGAAGTAATAATTAAGCCAGGAAAATTGAATGTAGGACCTGACCACCTATCAAGGGTCACAAATGGAGAAGAACTGACGAACCTAGAAGACAACTTTCTGGATGCACAGTTATTCTCAGTCCATATCACTTATGAACATTTCACAAATATCATTCAATACTTGAGCACAGGTACTACATCCTAAGAATACAACATTGTGCAGAAGAAAAACTTGGTAGTCCATGCAATAGACTATCAACTGATTGCAAGACATTTATACAAAATGGGCGCAGATAGCATATTGCGAAGATATGTGTTAGAACATGAAACACCACAAGTTTTAGCAGAAGCCAGTGAGGGAATAGTAGGAGGGCACTATGTAGGAAAAGCTACCGTGCAGAAGGTATTGCACGCAGGACTTTGGTGGCCAACGATTCATAGATACTTGAAGGAGTACTGTCAAAGATGCGATGTCTATCAAAGGATAGGAAAACCCAACAGAAGGGATGAGATTCCATTATGACCACAAGTAACATTACAGGCATTCAAAAAGTGGGAAATAGACTTTGTGGGACCAATCAACCCACCAGCAAAAAGAATAGGAGCTAGGTACATCATTACCGTGACGAAGTACCTAACAATATGGGTGGAAGCAGCACCAGTGAAAGATTGAAGTATAGAAACAACAATGAACTTTTTATTTGAACAAGTGATCAATAGATTTGGTTGCCCAAGAGTTTTGATGAGCGACCAAGGCACGCACTTCATAAACAACAACATCAACACGATGACTGAAGAATTTGAAAACCATCACCAGAAGAGCACACTGTATCATCCACAGGAAAATGTGATCAGAATTTTATGAGCAGAACAAAATGGCTACAGATTATTAACATGTGCTTAACAAAAAATAACAGAGATACAATAGAACTAGTTTTCTATTCAATAAGGAAATAAGCTGAAACTGTAAAATGCAGCGGAAACAAGCTTGCTAGAATGGTGGCGGCTTATCTTTGAGAAGAGATGTGACGATTGCACTCATTCGCAAGAAGATGATTACAATTAGGCTCTAAAGGAATTTTTATAATAAACAGGAATGCTAAGAACCTTAGACATCCAAAAACCTAACCCTAGGAGATGAAGTGCCAAAATTCATGTGGGCCCCGTTTGGGTAAGTTAGTACATTAACTTCCTGGGGTCGTAACTTCTGCATATGATCTGCGTTTTAAGCGTATGATAGCCCGTTGGAAAGGTATCATCAAGGAGATTAATTTTGGGGCCTCAATAATTCTATTGGATATCATTGAGTTGGGGAAAACCCAAAAAACCTTCATTTAGGCCCTCAAAATGGCCCTAGAAGTTAAAATTACTAAAAATAGGAAATTGCCAAAATTGCCAGAAAACTGTTTTGAGTCAGTTGGAGAAGGTGGGTGGCCACTAATATCCACCTGGATAAATTCTCCCTCCTTAGGAAGAAATGGTCTCCATTGCATTGAGTTCCCCCATCAGATGAGGAAATTTCTGCTGAATTTGGCCATGGGTGATCCACTTGCCTTGGTGCAGGAGCTCCCCTACTTTGATGACTCGATAAAGCTGGATCCTTTTTTATTGAGTGCCCTTGATCTGTTTGTCCACAATACAATCATTGGATTATTTTTGTATGAAGTTGGGGTTGATATTTGTTGGTTTCAACTGCTCTGCTACGTCTGAGGTGTCCAATAATGGTGGGAAATAAGGCCGAAGGAGATCCACGTTGAACACTGGGTGCAGGCCAAGGAAAGGAGGAATGTTGAGCTCAAAATCATTATCTCCCATGGCCTTGGTGATGGTGTATGGCCCATAATAGAGTGGGGTCCTTTAAGGCGTTCTTTCTGCAAGTGTAGCCAAACTTTGTCGCCCACCTGAAACTTATGTGGCACTCGATGTTGATCATGGCACTACTTGTACTTATCATTGGACTTCTATAGGATATCCTGAACCTGTTGGCAGATGTGCTGGATCCACTAAATGAACCAAGTGGCTTTGTCAGATTTAGTTGGAGCAAGAGACGAGTCGGTCGAGGTGACCGCAAGGGGAAGTGCAACATCTATGGGACCCAATGGTTGGAATCCCAACCCCACCTGAAAGGAGATGTGGTCAGTTTAGCTATGCAGGGCTCGGTTGTAGCTATGTTGGACATAGGGAAAGCTCTCATCCCATGTGCGAGGGTGCTTTGAATTATGCATGTGAAGGATATGCATAATCATTCGATTTATGACCTTGCTTTGGCCATCTGTCTGGGGGTGGAAGGCCATGGATTTGGTGAGCTTGGTGTCCAGCAGTGACCAGAGGCTTGACCAGAATGTGATGAGAAATAAATTGTCCCAATATGAGACAATGGTTTGTGGGATTCCAAAATGTACCTAGACTTGTTCAAACAAGAGCTTGGCAGTGGCCTCTGCTGTGATGTTCTTCTTGCAGGAAACTAGAATCGCCATCTTAGAAAAGCGATCAACAACCAAATAGACACAGTCATTTCCCTGCTTGGTGGATGATAGGCCAGACATGTAGTCCATTGAGATGGATTCCCATGGACTACCAGAAGTAGGAAGAGAGGTGTACAGGCCCTGTTTCTTAGTGGTCGGTTTGGCAATAGCACAAGAAGTGTAGGACCTGATATACCTGCTGACCTCCTCTCGAAGTTTCGGCCAGTAGAAATGTTTCTGTAGCATCACCACTATCTTTTCGATGCTAAAGTGTCCTGCCACCTGACTGTAGTGGGCTTCCCAGATCATCTTCGATTTCTCGCTTGATAGAACACAGATATGGCCCAACCAACACAACAACCCATCTTGAATATGGAAATTATCGACAACTGTGTTTGCACCCAACATTTGGTAGGTGGTGGCGAAGTATGAGTATACCTCATAGAGTTGGGGCCATCCAGATGTCTCACGGCTGCAAGAGTCTAGCACTGTGGTGAGTGCCGCGACTAGCGGTCTGCTGAGGAAATAAACAACGTGATTGGTGCTTCCTGTCTTATACTTGATGTTCAGGTGGAATTGCTGCAAGCATGTGGACCACTTTTGATGGAGATCATTCTACAATTTTCCTTGTGTCTGCATGAATTGTAGTGCATTATGATCGGTGTGGATGACTGTCTCCTTCCCACGAATATAATGTCTCCACCAGCTGCAGGATTGCACAATGGAGTACATTTCATTGTCGTAAGTAGGGTACTTACGGACAACATCTAATAGTGTCTCACTATGATAGGCCACAGGGTGGTCGTGCTGAGCGAGAACGATGCCCACTGCATAGTTCGAAGCATCTCCCTCGATCTCAAAGGGCTGTTGCAGGTCTAGTAGTGAAAGTACTGGGGATGAGCACAAGCGCTACTTTAGATCATCGAGTGCTTGTTTTTGGGACCATCCCCACACAAATTTCGCCTTACCACCACCTCTAGTTATTTGGCTGAGGGCCCATGCAATATGGGAGAAGCCCAATACAAACCTATGGTAGAAATTGGCAAGGCCCAAGAAGCTCTGAAGCTCAATGAGTGTTGTTGGGGCTAGCCAGTCACGGATGACTTGGATCTTGGATGGTTCCACATGTATGCCATGCTAATCAATGATGTAGCCCAGGTAATGGACCTTGTCCATGCCGAAGGAGAATTTTTCCAAGTTAGCATATAGCTTGTGTTGTCATGGGGTGTGTAGAACTTGCTGAATATGTTGTAGGTTTTCGACACAAGTCTTGTTGTAAATGAGAATTTCATCAAGATACACCACTACAAAAGTATTAGTGAATGGTCACAGGATATTTTCCATCATCCTTATGAAAGTGGCTGGAAAATTTGTCAAACCAAAGGGCATAACCAACCATTCAAAAAGGCCTTCCTTTGACTTGAAGTTGGTTTTCCATACATTTGTTTGTTCTATCGGGACCTGGTGGTAGCCAGACTTCAGATCAATCTTACTGAAGTATTTGTTCCCCGTGAGTTGATCAAGGAGGGCGTCGATTTGGGGAATCAGGTACTGATTTCTGACTGTGATTTTATTCAGAGCTCGATAATCAATGTAGAGTCAATAGGTTCCATCTTTCTTCTATACCAACATGATTGAGCTCCCGCACGGTGATGAGTTGGGATGGATATGCCCCTTGTGGAGCAGTTCTTGGATCTGTCACTTGATCTCCTCATTTTCTACTAGAGAGTGGAAATAGACTGGCTCATTGGGCAGCAGTGCACCGGGGGTCATATTGATGGGGTGCTTGACTTGGTAGTGCAAAGGTACCCCAGTAGTTGAGGAGAAGATATCTGAGTATTCTTCCACAACCTTATCTACTTGCTTCTGTTGTGTGGAGAGGTCAGCCACAAAGACCCTCGATGTGGCTGTGATCTTTCACTTATTCTGAGGGTAAATCATGAAGAAGACAAACTTCCCCGTATGAGAGATGACCGCCCTGCATTTCGTAACAGAGATCAAGGAAATAACACTAGGTGGGACTGACTCAGGTATCCTGTACAATTTCATGTTCAAAGTAATAATAATACTACGAGGCCTAGACTCATATACAACATGACATTTCCATAAATAAGGTTGGCCCAAAAGAACATCACAAACTTCGAGAGGAGCAACATCACACAATACCTCATCTTTGAAGGGCTTGATTCCATACGACAGTTGACACTGTTGGCTGATGCGGAGATCGCTTCCTTGGTGGAGCCATCCAATGGTGTAGGGTTGTGGGTGTGGAGTTGTCGGTAGGGCTAGCTGCTTGATGACCTCTGCTAATATCAGGTTCTTCTGTCTATTGCTATCAACGATGAAGTGCAGAGGGGTTCCTTTTACCCACATCTGTGAATGGAAGAGGCGTTCTCCTTCTTCTGGCTTGTATGGTTCACCAGGTTGGAGTTTGGTGGTAGCAACGGTGGCACTGGGTTCCACGTCAATGATCCGTCTTCCCCTTTCTGGTTCTGGCTCAGAGTCAGAACCCACATCTGATTCAGAGGCTTTCACTTTGGCCACCAACGACTGCTTTGAGTGACAACCAACAACGTTATGCCAAGGGCTCTTATGGAATTCGCACCACTTCCCCATATCTTTCTTTGTCTTTTTGGTGTCCTTCTTTGCTTGCAGCTTCAACAGGTTGTCCTAATACTCTCCATATTTTCTATGTCCTTTGTTTTGTGGGTTGGGGCCACCCTTTACTGGCTTTTTTTGTGAGGGGTTCCCAGGCCCAAATTTTCGCGTCTTTTGTTTGAGCTTCTGCTCGATTTTGATGACATATCGGTAGGCCGCGCCCAAAGATGAGATGTCCAGAAATTCCATTTCGGTATGGATGTATCTATACAGAGTGCCATGATACTTGAGCACCATATATCACTCTAAATATTTGATAACCAGCTTGGTGCGCAAGGTATGGAAGATATTTTTTAAATCTGGCACTACTTGGTCTCTTTCTTGCTGCAGTGTGGTCCATTTGGTATACGTCGTCATAACTTCTGAGAGGGTAGTATTGTTCCTTAATAACATCCCTGAAGGATTCTTAGGTGGCTGTGACTATAAATAATGAGGGTTCCTTTGTTTCCTTTTTCTCACAAAAAGTTTCCCACCAATCTTTGACATGGGGAACGGGTTTGAGGAGAGAAAAAGTAATATTTTCTTTATTCGAAAAGTTATGGAAAGAAAAATACCCTTCTAGTAGATTCAACCACTTGTCTATAGCATCTGCATCTATCTAACCTTCAAATATTAGAATATCAAAGTTTATTTGTACCTTGAAGGGGGTGACACTTCTGCTCGAAGAAGATGCATCGCCTATTGGTAGCCGCTGAAGGATTTGCATGAAACTACCCATCATCTCGTTCCTTTGTTGTGTGAGGGCTTCCTCAATCAATAGTTTGAAAGGATCTCCTGTCCCATCATATTTCTTTTCTCCTTCCATGAGTGGTCACTTGGGTGTGTGAGAGATTTTGTCCTCAAGAGAAACAAGCTCAAGACCCAACTCGTTGTACTTCAACCTCATTGGGGACATGCATTAAGACAACAAGGAGCAAACCACTCTGATACCACTGATTCATATTTTATGAGCAAAATGAAATGACTACAGGTTATTAATAGGTGCTTAACACAAAATAAAAGAGATACAATAGAAATGGTTTTCTATTCAATAAGGAAATAAGCTAAAATTGTAAAATGCAGCGGAAACAAGCTTGCTGGAATGGTGGCGGCTTATCGCTGAGAAGAGATGTGACGGTTGCGCTCATTCACAAGAAGATGATTAAAATTAGGCTCTGAAAGAATTTTTACAATAAACAAGAATGCGAAAAACCTTAGACATCCAAAAACCTAACCCTAGGAGATGAAGCGCCAAAAGTCATGTGGGCCCCATCTGGGTAAGTTAGTACATTAACTTCTCGGGGTCGTAACTTTTGCATACGATCTCCGTTTTAGGTGTATGATAGCTCGTTGGAAATGTATCATTGAGGATATTCATTTTGGGTCCTCAATAATTCCATAGGTGATCATTGAGTTGGGATGAACCCAAAAAGCCTTCATTTAGGCCCTCAAAATGGCCCCAGAAGTTAAAACTGCTAAAAATAGTAAATTGCCAAAATTGCCAGAAAACTATTTTGAGCCAGTTGGAGAAGGTGGGTGGCCACTGATATCCACCTAGATCAAAATGGCACAGTGGAAGCATTTAACAAAATATTGGAGAAAGCACTGACAAAGATCTGTAATATCAACGGAGATGACTGAGACCTTAAAGTACCAGCAATATTATGGGCATACAAAACTACATGCAAAAAGTTGATAGGGCACACCCATTTAGACTGGCCTATGACCAAGAAGCAGTAGTGTCATTGGAATTATTAGTACCAATCTTGCATGTAGCAATGATCACACAGATGAAAGAAAGAGGCACAATATAGGAGTGACTAAATCAATTGCTGACTATGGAGGAAGACTGGATCTTAGAAGGATTCCACTAGAAAGTTTAGAAAGCAAGAGACAAAGATTGGAATGATAGACACATTAAGAAGAAGACATTCCAGGAAGGAGATCTTGTATTTATGTATGACATTAAATCGCTTTAGCACCCAGGAAAACTGAGAATGCATTGGCTTGGACCATATGAAGTAAAATATATCATAGATGGAGTTGTACAGTTAAGGGGCTTATCTAGCACAAAACTTAGAAGGATGATCAATGGGAGCTGACTGAAATTGTACAAGGACAGTCAACCAACTACCACACAGTAAAAAAAAAATAAAAAAATCAGCAGAATGATAGTGCGCCAAAAGAAGAAAAGGAACACAAAACTACACCGCCATCAGTAAAGGAGCAAAGGAAGCAGGAAGAAACATCACAGCTGCAGAAGATAGAGAAAAATTTCAACACAATAGATGACTTGTTTGATAACGAAATGCAGCTTTGGACCAGGTTAGAGGAGGATCAACAGGTCCACAAATGGGACATGGAAGAAGAAAGGATCAACGCAGTGATCCAAGAACTCAAACAGAAGCAGAAGACAATGCCAATCCTAGAATGCGTCAAGGGGGTGCAAGAGATGAAGAAGCTGCAGACAGAAATCACCACTGCATAATCATAGAAACATGAGCGTCAGGCTCAAATGGAACCATTGTAGGAGCGGGTAGCAGAGGTATTGGCATAAGAAGAGGAAGTGAAATCACATATAGCACATACTCAGGAAGAATGTGTAGGATTGATCAGCGACGAAGTTGTAGTCCAAGTAGTGGACATAATCAAGGAGAAAACTGTGCAGGCGAAGACACAGGAAACATAACTCAAAAAAAGGTTCTAGTCGATCACCAAGGAGATCGAGGAAGCTTAGAAGGATTAAGTTTCTTGAGACGAGCCACATGTCAGTGTTGGGGGCTTGTTGGTAGCAGGACAAGATGGAAAGAGAGATTTTTTTGGGAAAGAAGGCATGCAGGAGGAAAGGGACAACGGGAAGGAATAAAAACATGCGTGCATAAGGAAAGCGCCAACTGGAAGGGAGAACAGTACGCACGCATGCATGGAAGACCTAAAAATGTTAGAGTTAGGGTTTTGGGTGATGTATTGTAATGGATTAAGAGCCAGTAATGTATAAATATAGATACTTAGATATCGTAGAGGGGTTCAGATCTAGAGGAGTTTTGAGTTGTAACACTGTGATATTTCGATGTATGAGTCCTTTTTGTAAGTTGTTGAGTTGAGGAAGATGAAAAAGGATATATCTTGAGGGTTATATGGCAGGCTGAGGATCCTACTTCAATCTAGTCCACCTCATATAGATCTTACCCGATGGGGAAGAGTTGTAAGCGCGCGACGTTGTTGATGTAGAATTACGATAATAAAAGAGCTAAGAGCCAAATCTTTGTGGACGTAGCCCTGGAGGGGGTGAACCATGGTAATATCAGAGTTATTTGATTGAATGCATGTGTGTTTATATTGCATTACAGTAGATATTTCTTTACTATATGAATGGATGAATAAACCTGCCGTGTTACTGAGTAAATGAGTGTTATATTTCCTATTAAATGAGTAAATGATCGAATATTGTATTCACAGTAATGTTAATGGTTTAGTATATTTCTCTCATAGCTCATGCTCAATCGTAGGTTGTAAACACCCAAGTCTTATATCCACCCATTAAATCTATCTCAGGTGAGACTGCGCAACGCATCTTGTACGTTGTGTTTCCTTTTGGTTTACCAGAAGGGCCAATAGTTTTAGATGCTTTGTTGGAAACCCGAATGACATGAACCCTGGGTTAATGAGAAGCTCAGATTAGAACAAAAGAATAGTAACCAACACATGGCCTTATTCCAAAATTCATCCTTGCTAGCCTCTTCATTTCCATAGCTCATAGGGAGTTTTTTCAGTGTTGTTTTTGAGAATTACTTTGTTTTGAATGTGAATGTTGTATGCACTGCATGTGTTCGAAAAATATCTGTCAATTTGGAATCCATTATCATTATTTGAGCCATTTCCTGTACTTTCTTATTATTTCTTTCAACAACTCCATTCTATAGAGGTTTCCTAGCAATGGATAATTTCATTTTTATTCCATGCATGTTGCAGTAGTCCATAAATTTTTTTGAATTGAACTCTCCTCCATTATTAGATCTCAAACATTTGATTTTTGAATCTATTTCATTTTCAACTATTTCCTTTATCTCTGAACCACTCTTTGAACCAATATATGAATCCATGCTCTCCTCCACATTCATATATCTATCCAAACCTGCTAAGTGTTCTTACGAATCCATATCAATCCATATTGTCCAAGACTCTACTGTTAACTGTCCATAATGATGACCCATTTATCACTTTACTATCATGAAGTCTTCACTACTACAACTGATTGTACTTCTTCTAACTGAATTCTCTGGATCTGTCTACTCAAACTCTGCAAACTGCTCGAAGGATGGTTCTTTGGTCTATCATAGCTATCGCATAGAATCCCCCTATCTAATATTTATGGTACCTGGGAGTCTCTAAGCTGGATGGCTTAGAACAATTCCCGCTTTGATGTGTATTCATCATCATCTACATTGGTAGATTCATCATCTCTCTATGCTTTGACTTCTTTCTTTCTGTCTGTGGATTCATCTTTCACTATAATTCCTGAAAGTACAATCTCTTGAACCTATTCCTTATTTACATGTCCTTCTTTTCTTTCAATTATTTTCCAAACCTTTCTATATCTGACATTTTGTTTTTCTCTGTAGAATTTTCTTCATCTCGTTTTATTGCCAACCTTGTGATCTTTGGGAATTGTTCTTTGTTCACCTGTTCTTTGTGTTTTATTATCCATACTTTCTTATATCTGATATCAGTGTTTTCTTTCATGGAAGTATCGATCATGCTTCTACAATAACAAGATATGTGTCCATATTTATGACATTTGTAACATTCAATGTTATGTTTTGACATTTCTTGCTTGAACATTTTTATAATCCCTGCAATCTGCAACCTTATGTCCAAAATTAGTACAATAAAAATAGTGACCATAAAATAAATTTGCATACCTGGGAGTGAATGATCTTCTTTGTGGTGTATTCCTTCTGAAATTCTACCTTGACTGATTATGATCATGATTGAAGCTTCTTTGTGGCTAGAAAATGGATGGTGTTCTTGAATATGTATCTTCAATAGTTTTCTTAGATTCTGGTTGGCCATGATTCCTCCCTTTGAGTACTTGTGCATAACTCTTTCTATTTTCTTCATTCTTCTTTTCTAGTAACCTAGAGTGCTTCTCTTCATTCTCTATAACTGATATGGATGTTATTGTCTTTTAAACGTTCTTGTTGAGCTTGATGATTTTACTTCTCAATGTGACAACTTCTTCTTCAATCTTCTCAACCTCTTCTTCTTTCTTCATTATCCGAGACTTCATGACTTCTTCTGTTCTTTTCACTTCTTCAAGCTGAATTTTTAATGTGATTATTTCTTCTTCAAGTCCTTTCTCTTCTTGACCAAACTCTGCCTCAAGCTGGTTTAGATCGTTAATTATTTCCTTAAGATGATCTGTCAATATCTTCTCTCTCATTTCCGCTTATTCCTTCTGTGTTGCTATGTTGGCTTCCAAATACTTCTTTTGATATTCAATATTCTTTTCGATATTTATGGCTTCTTCTAGTTGAGTTCTTAAGTTCTCAATGACCTGTTGGGCTTCTTCAAAAATGTGAACACTTTCCTTTTGTTTCATCAATTCTTTCTTGAGTGACTTATTTTCTTCTCTTAATTCCTCTAAATCACTAATCAATTATGCTTCATAATTGTCTTCATTTTCAATTAGTTTTTCTGTCTCATCTCCTTCATGGCATTCTATTTCAAGATGTCCGTGTTTTTCACAATCAAAGAAAAAAAACATACCTCTGGTGATTATGTACTCTTCAGCTTCTGAATCTATTTGACATGGTGAACATAATTCTTCTTGATATGTATCTCCATCTTCTTTGGCATTTTCTGAATCTGTGATGGGTGAAGAATATATGTCATGTAACTTATCCCAAAGTTCTTCGCCTGATGAACATTTACCAACCTTTTCTGTTACCGGATTAGGTAATCCTTCCCAGATGAAATCCATTGCTATTTTGTTATTCTTCTTCAATTCCTTTTTGGCTGCAGTCTTTGCCCTTTTTGAATATCATATCCTGTAACAACTAATAGTCAAATATAATGTCCTTGTGCTTGTAAAAATACTTTCGTCCTTCTGCTCCACATCTCATACTTTAAACCCTTTTGACCATTAAACATTGGTACTCCATTCTCTGAATAATGCATGATCTCATTCCAATGGTTAAACAGTTTCCTAAAGGAACCTGCTCTGATACCAATTATTGGATTACTGAGAGGGGGGTGAATCAGTAATAGAGCAATTCAATCCTTTTTAACCACAAAATGCAAGTGTTATATCAATGTAGCATTATCATCCAATAGTTTCAGAGTAAATAAAAAATGAAAAAATGAACTATCATACACACACAAAGTACACTAGTGTTTGCACGTGGAAACCCAAAGTGGGAGAAAACCACATAATGCTTTTTCTTATATGTCTTAAAGAATACTTTCATTGGAAGCATCAAATCCTTTGTTTTCCAACTATAACTAGAAGGAGGCTCCAACCCCTTGGTTTCTTAGGCTACAACCTGAGGGAAGCTCCAAATCCCCAATTCTCTGGTTACAACCAGAAGGAGGCTACAACCCCCTATGTTCTTCGGCTACAACCACCTGTCCTTGCCTTGTCCAATCACCCTGTCGTATAAGTAGAATGATGGAACCACTGTCACACTATCACTATGAGATACACTGTTGTAAACCTGTACCAATCAAACTATAATCAACCTGCACCATAAACAAGTGCATCAACCATGCACCAACCTGTACTAAACAACCTGTAATAAGACTGTACCATAAACAAGTGCATCAACCATGCACAAAATTGTACCTCAACATATAATCAACCTGTACCATAAACAAGTGCATCAACCATGCACCAACCTGTACATCAACTTGTACCATCAACGAGTGCATCAACCATGCACCAAATATGTACTAATCATGCATCAAATACACATAAACTGTTGTGATTTTTCTGCCGCACTTTTTCTTACGCAGTTTTCCTGCTACATTTTTTCTGCCGCACTTTTTTGCTGCACTTTTTTTGCTACAATTTTTATGCCACAGTTTTCCTGCCACACTTTTTCTTCCACAGTTTTCCTGTCGCACTTTTTCTGCTGTAGTTTTCCTATTGCAGTTTTCCTGCCACACTTTTTCTGCTGCAATTTGTCTGCTGCACTTTTTCTACTGCACTTTTCCTACCACACTTTTCTCTATCAATAATACTTGCACAAATAACCTTTGACAAAAATAGATATTCAATTATATTCAAGTGTGATTTGAATGAGAGACCCTTGCCTCTTATTTATACTTTTATGTAGCTTCCTCAAGGGGTTACTTTCTAACCATCTTAACCCACTTTCCTTATTTTAGGGTTAACTCACTTATAACCACTTGTCCACTTAACTTAACCATTTTCCATAATTAGCAAGTTCTCCATTAACTTTATTATTTAAAGAATTTCTTTGGCATTCTCTTTGACTTATAGTACACTCATCACTTCACTTTATTATTTAAATAATTTATTCTTTACAAACACTTTGACTACTTTGAACTTTTGGGGCTTTTAGATGACTCATGAGGGTTCTCCAACTTCACATGGCCATAACTCTCTAACCATGAGGATTTATGTGATGTTCCACATACCAACGAAAATGGCATGAAATGTACTATCCATCTAGAATAGTTTTACCTACAAATATATCAAAACTCATACCATTATCCATCAAACAAACTTGGGTCCATTACCCAAACCTTTGTGCTACCAGAATTCTCTACCGTACTTTCTTCAAGGGTTGACATCAATGACAACCAACCAAATTAATCAATAGAGGCCTCCTTACCAGCCATGTCAAAATTTTTCAAACCCCCTCATGTGTCTATGAGACCAAAACTAGATGCCAATTATGGTTGGAAAGAGATTGTCCATCAACCTACCACTCATCACCAGGGTTGGCCTACGGTGTCTTTACCATTACCCCTCCTCCACCACCAAAAAACCCTAATGCCCAAGCTGATTATGTTGTCTCACCTATGCAGTCTTCTCATGCTAGTAAGAGGCTAAAAACTAATGTTCCCAAGCCTGTGAAAGATAAAGGAAAAGGAGTGGCCACTCCCTTCGAGTCATCCAAAGAGTCCTTTGAATATGTGTCCTCTCGTCTTCATCTCAAAGATGATTTTTCTCATGTTATCAGTGCAGTTTAGCCTCAAGGTTCCAATTAGCCTAAGGCTGCCACAGAAACATCAAAAGATGACAACAATGAAAATAGGCCAAATGCCTCTCACAGTAAATATGGTTTTTAATGATGATTTATGTTATTTTCTATTGAGGACAATCTTTTTACTTTGACAATGTTTTGGACAACAAGAACATATTTAGGCAAATTTTTGGACATCATGGATATAATGATATTTTTGGATATGATCATGTTATAGTTTGTTGATATTTAAATATTTGATTATAAATATGAGAATGGGAGTTACAAGGAGGATGTTTGAATCAAATGATTGTGGTTTTATATTTCACGTATGATTATTATTAAAAGGTATCTAAAGGAATTTTTACAATGAACAGGAATGCCAAAAACCCTAGAAATCCAAAAACCTAACCCTAGGAGATGAAGCACCAAAAGTCATGTGGGCCCCATTTGGGTAAGTGAGTACATTAACTTCCCGGGGTCGTAACTTTTGCATACGATATCCATTTTAGGCATATGATAGCCCGTTGGAAAGGTATCACAAAGGAGACTAATTTTGGGGCCTCAATCATGACATCAACTAACATTGAGTTTGGAAAAATCCAGAAAACCTTCATTTAGGCCCTCAAAATGGCCCTGGAAGTTAAAACAGCTAAAAATAGTAAATTGCCAAAATTGCCAGAAAACTGTTTTGAGCCAGTTGGAGAAGGTGGGTGGCCACTTATATCCACCTGGATCAATCCTCCCTCCTTAGAAAGAAATGGTCTCCATTGCGTTGAGTTCCCCTATCAGATGAGGAAATTTTTGTTGAATTTGGCCCCAGGTGAGCCACTTGCCTTGGTGCAGGAGCTGCCCTGCTTTGATGACTCGATAAAGATGGATCCTTTGCTGTCGAGTGCCCTTGATCTGTGTGTCCACAATATGATCATTGGATGCTTGTTGTATGCAGTCAGGGTTGAGCTCTGTTGGTGTCAGTTTCTCTGCTATGTCTGAGGTGTCCAATAATGGTGGGAAATGAGGCCAAAGAAGATCCATGTTGAACACTATGTGCAAGCCAAGGAAAGGAGGAATGTTGATCTCAAAATCATTATCTCCGATGACTTTGGTGATGGTTTACGACCCATAACCTTGTGGGCAAAGCTTTCAATGGGGTCTTGTAAGGCGTTCTTTCTGCAAGTGTAGCCAAACTTTGTCGCCCACCTGAAACTTATGTGGCACCCGATGTTGATCATGGCGTTGCTTGTACTTGTCATTGGACTTATATAGGATATCATGAACCTATTGGTAGATGTGCTGGATCGGCTCAATGAACCAGGTGGCTTTGTCAGCTTCAGTTGGAGTGGGATATGAGTCGGTCGAGGTGACTGCAAGGGGAAGTGAAACATCTATGGGACCCAATAGTTGGAATCCCAACCCCACCTGAAAGGGGTTGTGGTTGGTTGTGCTATGCAGGTCTCGGTTGTAGCTATGTTTGATCCGTAAAAATCTTTTAATGACTGTGGTTGAGTTTTTAATTGCATGTGTTAATTAACCATTTGAGAAGCTTAATGAAAGAATGAGGAAATAAGAGGAATTATGAAAGCCATATACACATATGTAGATCTGAAATGAAGTAATAAACAACAAAACATAACAAGAGAAGTGATAACGGAGTTCGGCACAAAATTGCCTACGTCTCCGGCCCTTTGTCTCTGTGGGGGAGGCTTCTTTATTTCTGTTCAAAGCTCAAAAAAAAAATACATTGCAACAATGCCATTTGGCTACAAGACTGATTTGGTCATGTTCTTCCAGATCTCTAGAACCCAGCAAAAGAAATGGCATGCAAAACGTATGACCGGAGCTCCCAGAAATGGCCCGCAAGCGTCTGCTCTTCAACAGCTTCCCTGCATAAAAATGGCTTTGGCTTGGCTTCCCTTCAGCATAACCCTACTCTGACTGTCCTTTCATGGCCTCAAACAGGCCTGGTTTTTATAGATCTGAAGTTGGTTATCCATCCCCAACTTCCTCCCAAAATATGGCCTCCAAAAATGCCCAATATCTCCCAAAAATGGATAAAATCCATTAGTTACAGGCATAAAATCAATTAAAAATCCAAAAAATTATATAAAAACCCACTCTGCAATTATATTTGGGCATAATCCACCACAAAATAGGCGTGCACCCCCTATTCTCAGTCACATGCACCTTAATATGGCCAAGCACCAGCCTAAAGGGCTGAGCACTAGCCCATACTCGGCGCTAGCTCCTGGTCGTCAGGCATGTGTATAGGATCGAGGGATAAAATAGCCCAAGCCCTGATGGATAGGCCCCTTGACTCATGTGCTATGGTTACATGGTGGCGCAGGATACAAGGGTTGGCCCCTATCCAATTCTCCCGCGCATCTGGTGCCTGCGCCCTCAGGTGTATGGGTGTTACACGACCACGGTTGAAACCATGGTCTGGGGCTGAGCCCCAGCCCTTTCCGCCTCCAATTAAAGTTTTAACCAAACTTAAATACATTATTTTCCATATGATAGTTAAGAACTAACAATGGAGAAGGTGGTTATCCTGGTCCTGCCAGTCCATAGCCCAGTGGAGGTCGGGGGTTCGACTCCGGTGGAGACCCCAAAATTTTGCATAACTCGAAAGTAAACCACAGGGTGCCACATGGCAGCCCATGACTGGGCCACGTGGCACCTCAACAACCAATCAGAAACTGCCACTTGTCAACACAGGATTGAACCAGCTGTCTGCCAAGGTGTCTGCCCAGTCAGCAACCATACCACCACGTCACTTCCCTGTCAGCATGCCACTGTGTCTGCCACGTCAGCCTGTGCCACATGTCAACCTTACAGTGGTGACATGTGTCACCCTCTGACTGGTCCAATATCTGTCGTACACCACATCACTTACCACGTATCATCACCAAGAGCTTCCACATCAGTTGTACGATTGTACGGCCTATACAGTCAGCCTGCTACGTGGCATTGTATGGATTGTACAGTCACCCATTTTTTTTGCCTGTTTGGCTTTTCAAACAGAATGTGATATCTTTCGCATACAAAGCCCATTTGATGAAGTGAATATATGGATGAAATCAGGAAGACGAGACAGATGCAATGGCATTGGTTTCGTCAGATTCTGAGCACTTTCATTTTTGAGACTTTTTGAGCCCTGTCAGGCTCCTGGATCCGATTTTGGATCACACCTCCCCACTAAAAGACCTTTTGGTCCCCAAAAGGTTAATGACCAGTCAAAAATCTCAGTATAGGCCACCCAACTTGTCCTCTATCTCTGAACTCTGTCCTGTGCACCTGTCTCATACAGATCAACTGTAACACAATCATGACAACTGACAGTATACTGTTAGCCATTTGAACCCTGTTACATCTTACTGAAGCCACTATCATCCATGTAGACAACATTAATAATGATAGTATCAAAAAGACGACTGCAAATGAGCTGATATACTTGAAATATTTGCATGACATGAGCTTATCTTGAAGCAACTTATGATTGATTTTCCATTCAACAATCATTTCTTGTTCTTGCTTAAGATCGATTACTTCATTTGAAACAATTATTGGTTTGTTGCTTGATTTCACTGCCTTCTTTAATTGTTCCATTGTTTGAAGTGTTTTATTTTCCTTAACATGATGAGCATGAACCACATAATCTTTCCCTGCTTTGGTTAATTGATATTGATTCTTTGTCCTGTAGAAGATTTCCTTACAATCATATAAATATGGACTACCTAAGACCATTCCACATTCTCTTAACAGCACTACATCACATGTTACTTCATCCACAAACTTAGATGAAATTGCAAATTTGATTGTGCACTGCTTTGTTATGTGCATTTGATGATGATTGCTTATCCATTTAAGTGTGTAAGGCTTATGATGTACTTGTGTTTTTAACCCCAATTGCTTAACCAATTCTTTTGAGATTAGATTAGATTGAGATCCACTGTCGATTAATGTGTCTATCTTAGTGTGTCGCATGATTACCCTTATATGAAACAAGTTGCTTCTACAATCAATGCCTTCACCAATTTTACTTTTCATACCAACCAATGAGATCTTTGATTCATCACCTGAATCTGATCCCAAGTCTGTGGGTCTTGTTGTCGTTGCCACTGTTTCCATTCCCTTCTTTTCCTTGAACCACTTTGGCCTCTTCTTGGGATGCAACTGCTAACATCTGTCCTCATCATGTCCCTCTTTCTTGCAATGCTTGCAAGAGGGCTTTCCTTCCTTCCTCATCACTGCATTTGAATTTTTGCCATGCATTTTCCTCTTGTCCTCTTTTCTTAAATGATGATTCCCCTAACACACCTTCTTTCCCTGCTTCAATATACGTAGCTTGAACAGAAACCTCATCAAGGTTAGTGGGTCCAAACATGAAAACAATGTTTCTAATATGCGTAGGTAAGCCTCCTATATACTTCATAAGTTTTTCTTGTGTTTGTAAAGAGATATCTAACATCAATGCCATTTTTCAAAATCCATCGGTGTATTCTTGCGTTGTTTGTCCTTTTCTTAGTTTTAAAGATTGCCATTCAATTAATGCTTTTTCTTTATAACCCAAAGGATAGAATTGTTTCCTAAGTGCAGAAATGAAACTCTTCTAGGATGGAAATACCTTACCCACTTGTTGCATTCCATTTTGCAACTTGCTTTGCCACCAGATGAGAGATGTACCTGCAAGTCTCAAAGATGCCAACTTGATTTGTGTGGCGTCATCCTTGATCTGTTGCACAGTGCAGTAAACCTCCATCTGCCTGATCCAATTGTCAAGTTTCTTTGCATTTACTTCACCATCATATATGGGTAACTCAAATTTAACATCAATTTTTAACAATGGCATTTCATTCTTATGCTTATGAACATTTTTCTTTCCATTAGATTTAGAACTTGAACTTGAAGAAGAAGGAGAAGAAGGAGGTGATGATGGAGGTGAAGGAGGAATCTGAGGATGATCCTCTTCCTCTTCACTTTTTCCCTTTGAAGATTCACCCAAAAATGGTCTCTTCGTTCCAAGTAATCCTCGTACAAAACTTTCACCATCTCCGACATAGCAAGGAAAGTTTTCCAGAACTCTTTCTCATCCTAAGAAAGCCCTTCTTCCGATGCCATCTTCTCGCTGTGAGAAGTTCTCTTTCTCAATCCAATTAATGGATTCTCTGCAACAATATTGCCTTCACCATGCTGTAGCTTTTCTCTGGTTAACATGCAAAACTCAAATCCAAACGTCAACTAGCTCTGATACCACTTGATCTGTAAAAATCTTTTAATGACTGTGGTTGAGTTTTTAATTGCATGCGTTAATTAACCATTTGAGAAGCTTAATGAAAGAATGAGGAAATAAGAGGAATTATGACAGCCATATACACATATGCAGATCTTAAATGAAGTAATAAACAACAAACCATAACAAGAGAAGTGATAACAGAGTTCGACACAAAATTGCCTACGTCTCCGGGCCTTTGTCTCTGTGGGGGAGGCTTCTTTATTTCTGTTCAAATCTCAAAAAAAAAATACATCGCAGTAGTTCCATTTGGCTACAATACTTATCTGGTCATGTTCTTCTAGATCTCTACAACCCAACAAAAGAAACGGCACGTAAAATGGATGACCGGAGCTCCCAAAAATGGCCCACAAGCGTCTGCTCCTCAACAGCTTCCCTGCATAAAAATGGCTTTGGCTTGGCTTCCCTTCAGCATAAATCTGCTCTGACTGTCCTTTCATGGCCTCAAATAGGTCTGGCTTTTATAGATCTAAAGTTGGTTATCCATCCCCAACTTCCTCCCAAAATCTGGCCTCCAAAAATGCCCAATATCTCCCAAAAATGGATAAAATCCATTAGTTACAGGCATAAAATCAATTAAAAATCCAAAACATTATATAAAAACCCACTCTGCAA
>ML795012.1:679778-699848 GCA_009831015.1 Picea engelmannii | reverse complement strand
GGGGGGATAGCCCCCCCGGACCCCGCAGAGGGGGTACCCCCCCTCTGCACTGCCCCGCGTGGAAGAGTGTACATACTTCTGGGGTGTAAATACTTCATGGGGTATAAACACGGCTGAAAGCAAGGACCTCTGCATCAGGAAGATAATCAGGCTCCACAACCAACACGAGGGTTCTTTGAATTATACATGCGAAGGATATGCACAATCATTTGATTTACCACCTTGGTTTGGACATCTATCTGGGGGAGGAAGTCCATGGATTTGGTGAGCTTGGTGTCCAGCAGTGACCAGAGGCTCGACCAGAATGTGCTGAGAAATTGACTGTCCTGATCTGAGACAATAATTTGTGGGATTCCAAAATGTACCAGACTCATTCAAAGAAGAGCTTGGCAGTGGCCTCTGCTGTGATGTTCTTATTGCAGGCAACCAAAATCACCATCTTAGAAAAGCGATCAACAACCACAAAGACAGTCATTTCCCCGCTTGGTGGATGGGAGGCCAGACATGTAGTCCATTGAGATGGATTCCCATGGCCTGTCAGGAGTAGGAAGAGGGGTGTACAGGCCCTGTTTCTTAGCGGTCAGTTTGGCAATAGCGCAAGTAATGCAGGACCTGATATACTTGTTGACCTCTTGTCAAATTTTCATCTAGTAGAAATGTTGTCTTGCCACCCAACTGTAGTGGGCTTCCTAGATCATCGTCGCTTGCTCACTTGATGGAACATAGATATGGCCCATATGGCACAACAACCCATCCTGAAGATGGAAATTATTGACAACTGCGTTTGTGCCCAACATTTGGTAGGTGGTGGCGAAGTCTGAGTCTGCCTCATAGAGCTGTGGCCATCCATAGGTCTCATGGCTGCAAGATTCTAGCACCATGGTGAGTATCGCAAAGGGAGGTCTGCTAAGGCAATCAACGACATGATTGGTGCTTCCTATCTTATACTTGATGTTCAGGTGGAATTTCTACAAGTATGTGGACCACTTTTGATGGAAATCATTCTGCAATTTTCCTTGTGTCTGCATGAACTGCAGTGGCTTATGATCAGTGTGGATGACTATCTCCTTCCCAAGTATATAATGTCTATACTGGTGGTAGGTTTGCACAATGGATTACATTTATTTGTCGTAAGTAGGGTACTTACAGACAACATCTGATAGTGTCTCACTATGATAGGCCACAGGGTGGTCATGCTGAGTGAGAATGACACCCACCGGATAGTTCAAAGCATCTATATTGATCTCAAAGGGCTGCTACAGGTCTGGTAGTGAAAGAACTAGAGCTGAGCACAAGCGATGCTTCATATCATCGAATGCTTGTTGTTGGGACCAGACCACACAAATTTCACCTTACCACCACCCCTATTTATTTGGCTGAGAGCCCATGAAATATGGGATAATCCCAATACAAACCTGCAGTAGAAATTGGCAAGGCCCAAGAAGCTCCAAAGCTCAGTGAGTGTGGTTGGGGCTAGCCAGTCACAGATGACTTGGATATTGGTTGGATCCACATGTACACCATGTTGATCAATGATGTAGCCTAGGTAATGGACCCTGTCCATGCCAAAGGAGCATTTTTCCAAGTTGGCATATAGCTTGTGTTGCCGCAGGGTGTGTAGAACCTGCTGAATATGTTGTAGGTGTTTGGCCCAAGTCTTGCTATAAATGAGAATGTCATACAGATACACTACCACAAAAGTATTGGTGAACGGTTGTAGGATATCATCCATCATCCTCATGAAAGTGGCTGGAGCATTTGTCAAACCAAAGGTCATGACCAACCATTCAAAAAGGCCTTCCTTTGACTTGAAGGTGGTTTTCCATACATATGTCTGTTCTATCAGGACCTGGTGGTAGCCAGACTTCAGATCAATCTTACTGAAGTATTTGGCCCCCGTGAGTTGATCAAGGAGGTCGTCGATTCGGGGAATTGGGTACCGGTTTTTTACTATGATTTTATTCAGAGCCCAGTAATCAATGTAGAGTCACCAGGTTCCATCTTTATTTTGTACCAACACGATTGGGATCCCACACGATGATGAGATGGGATGGATGTGATCCTTGTGGAGTAGTTCTTGGATCTGTCGCTTGATCTCCTCATTTTCTATGAGAGAGTGGTGATAGACTGGCCCACTGGGCAGCGGTGCGTCGGGGGTTAGATCGATGGGGTGCTTGACCTGGCAGTGCAAAGGTACCTTGGTAGGTGAGGAGAAGATATCTGAGTATTCTTCCATGACCTTATCTACTTTCTTCTGCTGTGTGGAGAGGTTGGCCACAAAGACCCTAGATGTGGCTGTGATCTTTTGCTTATTCTAAGAGTGAATCACAAAGAAGAAAAACTTCTCCGTCTGAGAGATGACCTTCCTACATTACTTAGCAGAGATCAAGGAAATAGCACTAGGTGGAACTGCCTCGGGTATCCTGTACAATTTCCTGTTCAAAGTAATAATAACACTATGAGGCCTAGAATCATATACAACATGATGTTTCCATAAATAAGGTTGGCCCAAAATAACATCACAAACTTTGAGAGGAGCAACATCACATAATGCCTCATCTTTGAAGGGCTTGATGCCGTACAACAGTCGACACTGTTGGCTGACACAGAGATCACTTCCTTGGTGGAGCCATCCAATGGTGTAGGGTTGTGGGTGCAACATTATCGGTAGGGCCAGTCACTTGATTACCTCTATTGAGATGAGGTTCTTTTGGCTACCTCTATCAATGATGAAGTGCAACATGGTGCCTTTTACCCACATCTATGAATGGAAGAGGCGTTCTCCTTCTTCTAGATCGTCTGGTTCACCATGATGGAGCTTGGTGGTAGCAACGGTGGCACTGGGTTCCGCATCAACGATCCAACTTCCCCTTTCTGGTTCTGGCTCAGAGTCAGAACCCACATCTGGTTTAGAGGCTTTCACTTCGGCCTCCAGTGACTGCTTTGAGCGGTAGTCAATAGTGTTATTCTAAAGGCTCTTATGGAAGTTGCACCACTTCCCCATATCTCTATTTGTATTTTCGATGTCCTTCTTTTGTTGCAGCCTGGATTGGTTGTCCTGATACTATCCATCTTTTCTCTGTCCTTTTTTCTGTGGGTTGATTTCACCCTTTACTGGCTTTTTTTGTGAGGGGTTCCCAGGCCCAAATTTCTGCGTCTTTTGTTTGAGCTTCTACTCGATTTTGATGACATATCGGTAGGTCACACCCAAATATGAGATGTCTATAAGTTCCATTTAGGTTTGGATGTATCTATGCAGAGTGCTACAATACTTGAGCACCATATGTCGCTCTGAATCTTTGATACCCAGCTTGGTGTGCAAGGTATGGAAGATATTTGTGAAATCTAGCACTGCTTGGTCTCTTTCTTTCCGCAATGTGGTCCATTTGGTATACAAGTCGTCATAACTTCCGACAGGGTATTATTGTTCCTTAATAGCATCCCTGAAGGATTCCCAGGTGGCTATGACTGGAAATAATGAGGGTTCCTCTGTTTCCTTTTTCTCACAGAAAATTTCCCACCAATCTTTGACACGGGGAATGACTTTGAGGAGCGTAAAAGTAATCTTTTCTTTATTCGAAAAGTTATGGAAAGAAAAATACCCTTCTAGTAGATTCAACCACTTGTCTACAAAATTTTCATCTATATGACCTTCAAATATCAGAATATCGAAGTTTATTTGTACCTTGAAGGGGGCAACGCTTCCACTCGAGAAAGATGCGTCACCTGTTGGTAGCTATCGAAGGATTTATGCGAAACTATCCATCATCTTGTTCCTTTGTTGTGTGAGGGCTTTCTCAATCAACAGTTTGAAAGGATCTCCTGTCTCATCATCTTTGTTTTCTCCTGCCATGAGAGGTCGCTCGGGCGTGCAAGAGATTTTTTCCTCAAGAGAAACAAGATTGAGGCCCAACTCTTTGTACTCCAACCTTGTTGGGGACATGCATTAAGACAACAAGGAGAAGACCGCTCTAATACCACTGATCCGGATTTTATGAGCAGAATGAAATGACTACATATTATTAACAGGTGCTTAACACAAAATAATAGAGATACAATAGAACTGGTTTTCTATTCAATAAGGAAATAAGATGAAACTGTAAAATGCAACGGAAACAAGCTTGTTGGAATGGTGGCGGATTATCTTTGAGAAGAGATGTGACGGTTGTGCTCATTCGCAAGAAGATGATTACAATTAGGCTCTGAATGCATTTTTACAATAAACAGGAATGCCAAAAACCCTAGACATCCAAAAACATAACCCTAGGAGATGAAGCGCCAAAAGTCATGTGGGCCCCGTTTGGGTAAGTTAGTACATTAACTTCCCAGGGTCGTAAATATTGCATACGATCTTTGTTTTAGGTGTATGATAGCCTATTGGAAAGGTATCATTGAGAAGATTCATTTTGGGGCCTCAATCGCTTCAACACCTAGGAAAGCTGAGAATGCATTGGATTGGACCATATGAAGTAAAATCTATCACAGATGGAGGAGCTGTATAGTTAAGGGACTTATCTAGTGCAGAACTTAGAGGGATGATCAATGGGAGTCGAGTGAAATTGTACAAGAATAGTCGACCAACCACCGCGCAGTAAAAAAAAAAAAAACTAGTACAACGATAGTGCTCCAAAATAAGAAAGGGCACGTAGAACTACACCGCCATCAGTAAAGGAGCAAAGGAAGCAGGAAAAAACATCACAACTGCAGAATATAGAGCAGGAGGTCAGCACAGTAGCTGACTTGTTTGATAAATAAATGAAGCTTTGGACCAGGTTAGAGGAGGATCAGCAGGTCCACAAATGGGACATGGAAGAAGAAAGGATCAGTTCAATGATCTAAGAACTCAAATAGAATCAGAAGACAATGCCAATCCTAGAACGCGTCAAGGGGGTGCAAGAGATGAAGAAGTTGCAGGCATAAATCACCATTGCACAATTGCAGAAACATGAGCGTCAGGCTCAAATGGAAACATTGTAGAAGTAGGTAGTAGAAGTGTTGGCATAAGAGGAGGAAGAAAAAGCACAGATAGCACATACTCAGGAAGAATGTGCAGGATTGATCAACAAGGAATTTGCAGTCCAAGTAGTGAACACAATCAAAGAGAAGACTGCGCAAGAGAAGACACAGGCAACAGAACTCAATGAAAGGTTCTAGGCGATCACCAAGGAGATCAAGGAAGATCAGAAGGATTAAGTGGCTCAGGACAAGCCACATGTTAGTGTTGGCGGCTTGTTGGCAGGATGACGAGATGGAAAGAGAGATGTTTTTGGGAAATAAGGCATGCAGGAGATAAGGGACAACGGAAAGGAAGAAAAGCATGAGTGCATTAGGAAAGTGCCAACTTGAAGGGAGAACAACACACACGCATGCATGGAATACCTAACAACGTTAGGGTTAGGGTTTTGGGTGATGTATTGTAATGGATGAAGAGCCAGTAATGTAGAAATATAGATACTTAGATATTGTAGAGGGGTTCAAATCTAGAGGAGTTTTGAGTTGTAACACTGTGATATTTCGATGTATGAGTCCTTTTTGTAAGTTGTTGAGTCGAGGAATATGGAAAAGGGTATATATTGAGGGTTATATCATAGGCTGAGGAGCCCAGTGTGATCTGGTCCACCTCATATAGATCTTATCCGATGGGGAAGAGTTGTAAGCGCGCAACATTATTGATGCAAAATTACAATAATAAAAGAGCCAAGAGACAAATCTTTGTGGACGTAGCCTAGGAGGGGGTGAACCATGGTAATATATGAGTTATGTGATTGAATGCATATGTGTTTATATTGAGTTATAGTAGATATTTCTTTACTAGATGAATGGATGAATAAACTTGTTGTGTTACTGAGTAAATGAGTGTTATATTTCCTATTAAATGAGATGTAAATGATTGAATATTGTATTCACAGTAATGTTAATGGTTCAGTATATTGCTCTCATAGCTCACGCTCAATCCTAGGTTGTAAACACCTGAGTCTTATATCCACCCATTAAAGCTGTCTTGGGTGAGACTGCGCAATGCATCCTGTGCACTGTGTTTCCTTCTGGTTTACTAGAAGGGCCGATAGTTTTAGAGGCTTTGTTGGAAACCTGAATGACATGAACCCTGGGTCAATGAGAAGATCATATTAGAATAGAAGAATAGTAACCAACACATGGCCTTATTCCAAGATTCATCCTTGCTGGCCTCTTCATTTCCATAGCTCGTAGGGATTTTTTTTAGTGTTGTTTCTGAGCATTACTCTATTTTGAATGTGAATGTTGTATGCACTTCATGTGTCCAAAAAATATCTGTCAATTTGCAATCCATTATCATTATTCGATCCATTTCCTATACTTTCTTATTGTTTCTTTCAACAACTACATTCTATTGAGGTTTCCTAGCAATGGATAATTTCCTTTTTATTTCATGCATGTTGTAGTAGTCCATAAATTCCTTTGAATTGAAATATCCTCCATTACTAGATCTCAAACATTTGATTTTTGAATCTATTTCATTTTCAACCATTTCCTTTGTCTTTGAACCACTCTCTGAACCAATATATGAATCCATGCTCTCGTCCACAGTCATATATATGTCCAAACCTGCTAAGTGTTCTTACGAATCCATCTCTATCCATATTGTCCAAGACTCTACTGTTAACTGTCCATAATGATGACCCATTTATCACTTTACTATGATGAAGTCTTAACTACTACAACTGATTGCACTTCTTCTAACTGACTGCTCTGGATCTGTCTAGTCAAACTCTACAAGTTGCTCAAAGGATGGTTCTTTGGTCTGTCATAGCTATCGCATAGAATCCCCCTGTCTAATATTCATAGTACCTGGGAGTCTCTAAGCCGGATGGCTCAGAACAATTCCCGCTCTGATGTGTATTCATCATCATCTTCATTGGTAGATTCATTATCTCTCTGCGCTCTGACTTCTTTCTTTCTATCTGTGGATTCATCTTTCACTATAATTCTTGAAAGTACAATCTCTTGAACCTGTTCCTTATTTACCTGTCCTTCTTTTCTTTCAATTATTTTCCAAACCTTTCTGTATCTGACATCTTTTTTTTTTCTGTAGAATTTTCTTCATCTCATTTTATTGCCAACCTTACCATCTCTGGGACCTGTTCTTTGTTCACTTGTTCTTCGTGTTTTATTATCCATACTTTCTTATATATGATATCAGTGTTCTCTTTCATGGAAGTATCGATCATGCTTCTACAATCACTAGATATGTGTCCATATTTATGACATTTGTAAAATTCAATGTTACGTGGGGCCACACAGACATTTCTTTCTTGAACATTTTTATAATCCCTGCAATCTGCAACCTTATGTCCAAATTTAGTACAATAAAAATAGTAACCATAAAAGAAATTTTCATACCTCGGAGTGAATGATCTTCTTTGTGGTGTATTCCTTCTGAAATTCTACCTTGACTGATCATGATCATGATTGAAGCTTCTTTGTGGCTTGAACATGGATGGTGTTCGTGAATATGTATATTCAATAGTTTTCTTAGATTCTGGCTGGCCATGAGTCCTTCCTTTGAGTACTTCTGCATAACTCTTTCTATTTTCTTCATTCTTCTTTTCTAGTAACCTAGAGTGCTTCTCTTCATTCTCTATAACTGATGTGGATGTTTCTGTCTCTTAAATGTTCTTGTTGAGCTTGACGATTTTACTTCTCAATGTGACAACTTCTTCTTCAATCTTCTCAACCTCTTCTTCTTTCTTCATTATCCGAGACTTCATGACTTCTTCTGTTCTTTTCACTTCTTCAAGCTGAATTTTTAATGTGACTATTTCTTCTTCAAGTCCTTTCTCTTCTTGACCAAACTCAGCCTCAAGCTGGTTTAGAACGTTAGTTCTTTCCTTAAGATGATCTGTCAATATATTCTCTCTCATTTCTGCTTCTTCCTTCTGTGCTACTATGTTGGCTTCCAAATACTTTTTTTGATATTCAAGATTCTCTTCGATGTTTATGGCTTCTTCTAGTTGAGTTCTTAAGTTCTCGATGACCTGTTGGTCTTCTTAAAAAATGTGAACACTTTCCTTTTGTTTCATCAATTATTTCTTGAGTGACTTATTTTCTTCTCTTAGTTCATCTAAAGCACTAATCAATTCTGCTTCATAATTGTCTTCCTTTTCAATTAGTTTTTCCTTCTCATTTTGTTTATGGCATTCTATTTCAAGATGTCCGTTTTTTTCACAATCAAAGAAAAACAACATACCTCTGGTGATTATGTACTCTTCATCTTGTGAATCTGTTTGACATGGTGAACATAATTCTTCTTGATCTGTATCTCCATATTCTTTGGCATTTTCTGAATCTGCGATGGGTGAAGAATATATGTCATGTAACTTATCCCAAAGTTCTTTGGCTGATGAAAATTTACCAACCTTTTCTGTTACCGGAATAAGTAATCCTTCCCAGATGAAATCCATTGCTATTTTTTAATTCTTCTTCAATTCCTTTTTGGCTGCAGTATTTTCCCTTTTTGAATTATCATATCCTCTAACAATTGATAGCCAAATATAATGTCCTTGTGCTTGTAAAAATACTTTCATCCTTTTGCTCCACATCTCATACTTTAAACCCTTCTGACCATTAAACATTGGTACTCCATTCTTAGAATAATCCATGATCTCATTCCAGTGGTTAAATAGTTTCCTGAAGGAACCTGCTCTGATACCAATTGTTGGATTACTAAGAGGGGGGTGATTCAGTAATAGAGAAATTCAATCCTTTTTAACCACAAAATGCAAGTGTTATATCAATGTAGCATTATCATCCAATAGTTTCAGAGTAAAAAAAAATGAAGAAATGAACAATCATACACACACACAGTACACTAGTGTTTTTACATGGAAACCCAAAGCGAGAGAAAACCACATAATGATTTTTCTCATATTTCTTTAAGAATACATTCATTGGAAGCACCAACTTCCTTTGTTTTCCAGCTACAACTAGAAGGAGGATCCAACCCCTTAGTTTCTCAGGCTACAACCCAAGGGAAGCTCCAAATCCCCAATTCTCTGGTTACAACCAGAAGGAGGCTACAACCCCCTATGTTCTTCGGCTAGAACCAGAAGGTGGCTACAACCACCTATCCTTTCCTTGTCCGATCACCCTGTCGTATAAGTAGAATGATGAAACCACTGCCACACTATCACTGTGAGATATATTGTTACAAACCTGTACCAATCAAACTGTAATCAAAATGCACCATAAACAAGTGCATCAACCATGCACCAACCTGTACCAAACAACCTGTAATAAGCCTGTACCATAAACAAGTGCATCAACCATGCACAAACTTGTACCTCAACATGTAATCAACCTGTACCATAAACAAGTGCATCAACCATGCACCAACCTGTACATCAACCTGTACCATCAACGAGTGCATCAACCATGCACCAAATATGTACCAAACATGCATCAAATACACATAAACTATGACTCATCAAGATGTACCAACATCATCAACTACTTGTCTCAACCATGTACCCAAATGTAGAAACTAAATATGTCACTGAGAAACTTGTCACTGTATACTCATCAACCAATCTGATCTGATCACATATACCTCAAACACTATACCACAAGTCTGTACCTCAAACCATGTGCTAGAACCTCATTGTTATACAACCTCTATCTGCACCAATAACTTCAACAACATACCTCAACCAAAATCCCTCAAACATGAACCAATACTAAACTTTAGTAGATCTTCCTCAGATCAACTCTACAACAAGCCATAAACTCCCAAGAGGGAATCCAACATATTTAAAAGACAAAACCTCAATTTGATTCATAAATTCAACACTACACATATGCGAACCATAACTTATTTTCTTCTTGTAGCATTCTGTTGTCGCGGTTTTGCTGTCGCGAATCCACTGTCGCGATTTTTCTGCTGCAGTTTTTCTGTCACACTTTTCCTGCCGCACTTTTACTGCTGCGATTTTTCTGCCGCACTTTTTCTACCACACTTTTTCTTACACAGTTTTCCTACCACATTTTTTCTACCGCAGTTTTCCTGCTGCACTTTTTTTGATGCAATTTTTATGCTGCACTTTTTCTGCCGCACTTTTCCTACCACACTTTTCCTGCCGCACTTTTTCTTCCATAATTTTCCTGTCGCACTTTTTCTGCCGCAATTTTCCTATTGCAGTTTTCTTGCCGCACTTTTTCAGCTGCAATTTTTATACCGCACTTTTTCTACTGCACTTTCTCTATCAACAATACTTGCACAAATAACCTTTCACAAAAATAGATATTCAATTATATTCAAGTGTGATTTGAATGAGAGACCCTTGCCTATTATTTATACTTTTATGTAGCTTCCTCATGGGGTTACTTTCTAACCATCTTAACCCACTTTCCTTATTTTAGGGTTAACTCACTTATAACCACTTGTCCACTTAACTTAACCACTTTCCATAATTAGTAAGTTCTCCGTTAACTTTATTATTTAAAGAATTTCTTTTGCATTATCTTTGACTTATAGTACACTCATCACTTCACTTTATTATTTAAATAATTTATTCTTTGCAAACACTTTGACTACTTTGACCTTTTGGGGCTTCTAGATGACTCATGAGGGTTCTCCAACTTCACATGGCCATAACTCTCTAACCATGAGGAGTTATGTGACATTCCACATACCAACGAAAATGGCATGAAATGTACTATCCATCTAGAATAGTTTTACCTGCAAATATATCAAAAATCATACCATTATCCATCAAACAACTCGGGTCCATTACCCAAACCTTTGTGCTACCGGAATTCTCTACCGTACTTTGTTCAAGGGTTGACATCAATGCCAACCAACCCAATTAATCAACAGAGGCCTCCTTATCAGCCACGTCAAAATTTTTCAAACCCTGCTCATGTGTCTATGAGACCAAAACTAGATGTCAATTATGGTTGGAAAGAGATTGCCCATCAACCTACTGCTCATCACCAGGGTTGGCCTACAGTGTCTTTACCATTACCCCCTCCTCCACTAACAAAAAACCCTAATTCCCAAGATGATCATGTTGTCTCACCCATGCAGTGTTCTCATGCTAGTAAGAGGCTAAAAACTGATGTTCCCAAGCCTGGGAAAGATAAAGGAAAAGGAGTGGCCACTCCCTCCAAGTCATCCAAAGATTCCTTTGAATCTGTGTCCGCTCGTCTTCATCTCAAAGATGATTGTTCTCATGTTATCAATGCAGTTTAGCCTCAAGGTTCCAATTAGCCTAAGGCTTCCATAGAAACATCAAAAGAGGACGACAATGAAAATAGGCCAAATGGCTCTCACAGTAAATATGGTTTTTAATGATGATTTATGTTATTTTCTATTGAGGACAATCTTTTTACTTTGACAATGTTTTGGACAACAAACATATATTTAGGAAAATTTTTGGACATCATGGATATAATGATATTTTTGGATATGATCATGTTATAATTTGTTGATATTTAAACATTTGATTATAAATATGAGAATGGGAGTTACAAGGAGGATGTTTGAATCAAATGATTGTGGTTTTATATTTCACGTGTGATGATTATTAAAAGAAATGGAAATGGGAGTCACAAGGGGTCCCACCTATTTAGTTATTATTTAATTAGACCCTTACTTAAATATATTATTATTATTATTATTATTTCTCAACTATTTAGTTAGGCCAGCTAAGCTTAACCAAAAAAGGTAGTTGAAATACCATAACTTATTGAGAAGGAATAAAAGATCAATGAAAGGAAGTGACAAGGGTGAGAGAATAGAAGGAGAACTACAACCATACGGGTCTTATTGAAGGCAACACAATTCAAAACTGAATCACATATTTCAGCAGCTTGTTTTAAAGAGTCAAGTGACAACATTTTGTGGCAAGCTTATTAAGATCTTAAGCTTCAGTTTTCTTTTGTTGTCAGAGTCTTTTTGTATGGTTCCCATTAGAGGCTTCTAAATATGACTTTGGTCCCTACCCGTTTAGGGGTTTTTAAAGATAAATTAGTCTTCTATCTCAGAATGAAATCAATATAAAAATCATATTATTGTTTCAGTATCACATATGTATTTTAATGATCTAGTTCACTCTTTTTCTTTTTATCTCCATGTACACGCTCATGTAGTTTCTGTACACATTCATGTAATTTTTGTTTAAGTTTATTTCTTTTTTCACAATTACATACAACATACAAAAACCAACCTTGGTCCCTTGTACTTAATACCTATGGATTAAGCGATTGTTTTAAGGCTATAAACCCTGGGTGACATTCCCAACTATCTTGCCTTAGCACGACAAGATCTGAAAATGCTTCAGTAAGGTTTTCCATACCTTTTCCTCAACATTTATTTGGCGACCATACTGGGGAGATCTTCCATATATCTCTGGTTGATTTCATTCATGATTATCTTTCATTTTTTTGTTTTGTCTAAATACTCCTTGATTGATTTTCGCATGACAGTACCTGTTACAAGACAACCCAATGTTGGAAACGTTATTGATGACCAAAATATCATTGCCTTGACCTTATTCAATACTATTTTAGAAACTTCTAGTACTCATGTTGAACTCGAGTGCTCTTGGGAAGTAATTGAAAAGGATATAATATTCATGAACATTGGGAAGCCAGGCAAAGGAAGCCCAAAAATCAACAATAGCCTCCATTTTCCTACTTCTTTTTTCTTTTGTTTCATGTCCTCTAATCCTTGCATCTCTCGAAGGAGAAGAGGGTTGTCCCTCAAAGCTAATCCTATTTTCGAAATAGGAAGGAGGGAAGTTGTTTTATCAACACAAGAAATTTCTCTAAGGTGCACTTTATCTGACTTTTCCAGTTCACCTTTATCACCCATACCTATCACCTTCAATATGACTTTTGCGGGTAGTGGTAGTGGCACCAGAGGTGCCTCCTCCTCACAACCTTCTGTTTCATCAGTAATTGGTAGTATATACAATCATCAAGTCCCTATTCAATCCACTACCAATCCTACTAAATTTATAAAGAAATATGGGCTTTTCCAATTCGAGGAAGATGCTATGACCACCCCATGGCACGTATCTTCTCCCTTGAATATAGCACCTGCTACTCACCCATTACCAAAATTCAAGGAGCATTTACCTAGGTTTTTAGGAAATAATATTGTTACTACAAATGAACACCTGGTAGCATTTTCTAATGCTTTTCATAAGAGTTTTTTATAACATGTGTGGAATATTGCCTCAGGATGAGTTTCTTTAGCAGAGGTAGTAATGGTAGAGGTAATAGAGGAAGAGGAAATTGGCAAAGAGGCCATAGAAGGCCATGGTTTTCAATACATTTTGATGTTGATCCACAATAGTTAAATCATCTTTTTCATGCGGGGTTCTTCAACCTAGTTGCCCATGGTATTCTCCAGCCCTGACCTGATAAGCCTCCTTAGCATCCATGTCAAAAAATTTCAAACCCCCCTCATGTGTCTATGCAACCAGAGCCAGATGCCAATGATGGTTGGCAAGAGATTTTCCATCAACCTGCTACTCATCACCAGGGTTGGCCTACCGTGTCTTTACCATTACCCCCTCCTCCACCACCAAAAAATCCTAATTCCCAATTTGATCATGTTGTCTCACCCATGCAATATTCTCAAGCCAGTAAGAGGCTAAAAACTGATGTTCCCAAGCCTAAGAAAGATAAAGGAAAAGGAGTGGCCATTCCCTCCGAGTCAGCCAAAGAGTCCTCCAAATATGTGTCCTCTCATCTTCATCTCAAAGATTATTTTTCTCATGTTATCAGTGCAGTTTAGCCTCAAGGTTCCAATCAACCTAAGGTTTCCACAAAAAGATCAAAAGAGGACAACAGTGAAAAGAGACCAAATACCTCTCACAGTAAATATGTTTTTTAATAATTATTTATGTTATTTTCTATTAAGGACAATATTTTTACTTTGCAATGTTTTGGACAACAAAGTATATATTTAGGAAACCTTTTGGACTTCATGGATATAATGTTATTTTTGGATATGATCATGTTATATTTTGTTGATATTTAAATATTTGATTATAAATATGAGAATGGGAGTTACAAGGAGGATGTTTGAATCAAATGATTGGGGTTTTATATTTCATGTGTGATGATTATTAAAATAAATGGAAATGGGAGTCTCAAGGGGTCCCACCTATTTAGTTATTATTTAATTATACCCTTACTTAAATATATTATTATTATTATTATTTTTCTCAACTATTTAGTTAAGCTAGTTAAGCTTAACCAAAAAAGGTAGTTTAACTACCATAACTTATTGAGAAGGAATAGAATATCAATGAAAGGTTGTGACAAAGGAGAGAGAATAGAAGGAGAACTACAACCATACGGGTCTTATTGAAGGCAACAAGATTCAAAACTGAATCACATATTTCAGCAACTTGTTTTAAAGAGTGAAGTCACAACATTTTGTGGCAAGTTGATTCAGATCTTTAGCTTCAGTTTTCTTTTGTTGTCAGAGTCTTTTTGTATGGTTCCCATCAGAGGGTTTTAAATATAACTTTGGTCCTACCCTCGCAGGGGTTTGTAAACATAACTCCATCTTGTATCTTAGAATGAAATCAATATAAAAATCATATTATTGTTTCAGTATCACATATGTATTTTAATGATTTAGTTCACTCTTTTTGTTTTTATCTCCATGTACACACTCATGTAGTTTCTGTACACATTCATTTAATTTTTGTTTAAGTTTATTTCTTTTTTCACAGTTACATATAATATATAAAAACCGGCCTTGGTCCCTTGTACTTAATACCTATGGATTAAGCAATTGTTTTAAGGCTATAAACCCTGGGTGACATTCCCAACTATTTTGCCTTAGCCCAACCAGATCTGAAAATGATTGAGTAAGGTTTTCCATACCTTTTTTTCAACATTTATTTGGCGACCATACTAGGGAGATATTCCATATATCTCTGGTTGATTTTATTCACGATTATCTTTCATTTTTTTGTTTTGTCTAAATAATCCTTGATTTATTTTTGCATGACAGTATCTGTTACAAGACAACCCAATATTGGAAATGGTCTTGATTACCAAACTAGAATTTCCTTGACCTTATTCAATACTATTTTAGAAACTTCTAGTACTCATGTTGAACTCAAGCGCTCTTGGGAAGTAATTGAAAAGGGTATAAATATTTGCGAACATTGGGAAGCCAGGTAAAGGAAGCCCATAAATCAACAATAACCTCCCTTTTCCTACTTATTTTGTCTTTCATTTCATGTCCTCTAATCCTTGCATCTCTCGAAGGAGAAGAGGGTTGTCCCTCGAAGCTGCTCCTATTTTCGAAATAGGAAGGAATAAAATTATTTTATCAGCACAAGAAAGTTTTCTAAGGTGCAGTTTATCTGACTCTACCAGTTCAACTTTATCACCCATACCTATCACCTTCAATATGACATATGCAGGTAGTGGTAGTGGCACCGAAGGTGCCTCCTCCTTGCAACCTTTTGCTTCATCGGTAATTGGTAGTATATACAATCATCAAGTCTCTATTCAATCCACTACCAATCCTACTAAAGTTATAAATAAATATGGGCTTTTCCAATTCGAGGAATATGCTACGACCACCCTATGGCACATATATTCTCCCTTGAATTTAGCACCTACTACTCACCCATTACCAAAATTCAAGGAGAATTTACCTAGGTTTTTGGGAAATAATACCGTTACTACAAATGAACACCTGGTATCATTTTCTAATGATTGTCATAATATAGGGTCTAATGATAATTACACTTGCATGCGACTAACATATTTTTTTGATCTCCCTCCCAAAATTCTTTCCACTTGGGAAGAGTTGGTTTACTAGTTCAAGTCCACTTATGGGCAGTCCAAGAGTCCAACTAAGCAGTTAAGGGAACACAAAAATATTTCCTATAAATATGGTGAAACCATTAAGTCTTTTAACCTTCGCTTCACCAAATTATATAATCAAATCCATGAACTAATCTTCCCTCAAAATCAAGTTTCTTTCATGCATTATTATAATGCATTAACTTCTCCTTATCGTCATAGACTCGAAGAGAAGGCTATTGACAATCTCGGTTCTGCTCTTCATACTTGCCTATAATATGAGGAGAAACTCAAAAGAACGGGTCTCCCTATGGGAGAATTGGTCAAGAAAATAGATATGTCTGCCCTCCTATAACTCGTGCAAGATATGAAGAATAGGATGATATCCTACGAGCGAAAAGGAAATGCCTCTTCCTCTGCCCCTAGGGCATCTTCTTCTTCCTTAACGCCTTTTAGGAATACTAATGAAACTAATTTTCAGCCAAAGGCCATTATGTCTCGCAGTTGGTGTAACTTCTGTGAAGAAAATTGTGAAGAAAGTACTTGCAAAGTTAAGAAAAATGCTAGAGATAAGATCTTTGGAAAAAGGCCCGATACCACAATCGTTGTTTTAGATTGGGTTGAACCAAAATATGTTATGGTAATCAATACCAGGAATAAATCTTACACTTCCAAGGGAAAATCTGACCCTCCTCGTACTTTTTCCACCCCAAGCTCATCTTCTCAAAGTACTGATACACAAGCTATCAGAACTTCAGATAATCAAGGAGTTATTTCTCCTATTCCCTCTTCTAAATATAATATCCTTAATCAATTGGCTAATATCAAATTTGATGCTACTCTTTTGGACATGGTTTCCATCCAAGAACAAAAAAAGCATCTCAAAAAATTTATGGAAGGTAAAATGTCTACCATAGCCAATCTTTTTGAAGAGTCAAAGGAAGAGGATTCAACTGTAAATAAGATAGGTGTAAATAATTTTAGGAACCCTGTAAAAAATCCCCTTTTTTATATTTCTGTAAAAATTATAGATAAAATAACTCATTGTTTCCTAATTGATGGCGGGTCTGGTCCAAGTGTAATGTCAAAAAGTATCATGGAAGATCTTGGATTATCATGCACTAATGATAATTCTAGAAGCATGCTCTCTTATAAAAGTTTGCAAGAATCAACTATAGGTGAAATCATAGATGTAACCTTAGTTTTGTGCACCCATCCCGAGATAACAACAACCCTCAACATCCAAGTAATTGATATGCCAGTGTGAAACTATTCAATTATTTTAGGAAGAGATTGGAAAGCCTTAACTGGTGGATACCTTTCACTTGATGTAACACATCTGTTTGGCCCTCGGAATGGAAAGAAGATTATAGTCCTTAGGGAAGGAATAATTTCACCATATATAGAGAATGTTCCCCAACCTAATGTAAATTATCTCGAAGAATATTTGGGAGTGTACTCTATCTTTGCTAATTAGGGTGAAACTATTCTTGAACCAATTGATCTTGATGATGGCATGTGGCACATGCATTTCGATGGCTCATGCTCAAATGAAGGTAATGAAGCTGACATCATTCTATACTCTCCTATAGGTAAAATCCACAATTTTTATTATAGGTTATAATTTTCTTGCACAAACAACGTCACCGAGTTTGAGGCTTTATTGTTAGGCATCGAAAATGCATATAACCTTGGTTGTGGCCACCTTACAGTTTTTGGTGATTCCAAACTTGTTGTGAATCTTGTACGTAAGATTTATTCACCTAGAAATAAGTTTCTTAAACATTGTACTCAAGTTGTTTGGATGCTCATTTCAAACCTATTATCATTTAACATCACTCATGTTAAGAGGGAACTCAATTCAATGGCTGATAGGTTAGCTGTGTTTACATCGTCCCCCACCCAAAAAAAATTTCCTCAAAGACCTGAATGTGAGTTTCAATCTCTATATCGTCCTCATATCTTTGATAACATAGAATAATGACATGTGTTCTCGATTGATGAAAGCATTTTCACTTTTATACAAAATGAACCATTTAATCCCAAGGAAATCATATCTATTGAATATGACAAATTTCCTAAAGGATTGAATCCTCTCGAAAGTTCATTTTTGTCAAGTGATGTAGACAACAAAGAGACACATAATGAAGATGATTCAAAAAGGAAAGTTGGTGATACCATATCCTTGAACCTTGGGACACTCGAATCTCCAAAAATCATTAAATTAGGTGTCTAATGCTCTGATGAAGAAAAAGAGAAATTCACAGAACTACTCCGTGAATTTCAAGATGTTTTTGCATGGTCATATGAGGATCTTAGTGGTTTTGATCCTGCTTTCATACATCATGCCATTCCTATCAAGGAAGGGGTAAAACCAGTTAGGAAAAAACAAAGACCTATTAACCCTGTGCTCGAAGCCACTATTAGGAACTAATTGGAAAAATTGTTGAAATCTAATACAATATTTCCAATTAAGTATTCTGAGTGGGTTTCAAATCTAGTCTCTGTTCGAAAAGCTACTGGCCAGATTAGATTATGTGTCGATTTCTGCACATTGAACAGAGAAAATGTCAAAGACCATTTTCTACTTCCTAATATGGAAATGATTTTACAATAGGTTGCAGGGTCACAAATGAGGTTCTTACTTGATGGTTTTTCTAGTTATAATCAAATCAAGGTAAAAATTATTGATAGGTATAAAACCATGTTTACTACATGCTGAGGAAAATTTGCTTATGAACGCATGCCTTTTGCTTGTCTAATGCAGGTGCCACTTTTCAAAGAGTTATGCATATAGCCTTTGATGATCTAATCAGTAAAATTATCCAATTTTATCTGATGATTTGATCGTTTATTCAAAGAATTAGTTGGATCATTTTGGTCATCTTAGAAAAGTTCTCATGCATTGCAAAAAATTTGGCATTTCTTTAAATTCTTCCAAATCTATTTTTGGTGTCACGAAGGGAAAGATCCTTGGTCATATTGTTTCTTATTCAGGAATAATCTTAGATCCCGAAAGGATTACTGTAATTCTAAACCTTCCTGCCCCCACCTCTAGAAAATAAGTTCAATCTTTCATGGGAATTATTAATTTTGTCCATAGGTTTGTTCCTGATTTTGCTATCATGATCAAACCAATTCATAATATTCTTAAGCAAGATCATTCTTTTTCTTGGACATATGATGTCGATAATGATTTCCTTAGGATTAAGAAAGCAATTAGCTCTGCACCGGTTTTGTCAAAACTACATTTTGAGAAAAACTTTATTATATATACCAATGACACTAAGGAAGCGATCTCTGCTATCCTCTTACAAAGTGATGACCAAAAAAATGAAAAACCTGTAGCTTACATGAGCCGGAGTTTATCAGATGATGAAATCAAATACTCTTATATTGAGAAACATACTTTTTCTCTTGTTAAGGCTATAGAAAAAAATTTCCATTTTATTTTAGGCAAACACACGCAGGTAAAAGTCCCTTTGCATACTGTCAAGTTTCTGCTTTCACAAACTTATTTTTCAAGAAAACTTGCACATTGGATTTCCAAAATTTAGGAGCATGATTTGATGATAATGAATTCAAATATGATCAAGGGATGAGAATTATCCCTTCACTTAGCTCAACACCCTGAACCAAGTGAAGAACTTGATTATCAAGATAATCTTCTTTCAACACTATTATATATTGAAAATCAAAATATTTCTATAGATGTTCATCCTTGGTATAAAAATATGGTGCATTATTTGCAACATAAAAAATGACCAGATAACTTATATCCTCACCATAGAAGGAGACTTCGCCTCGAATCTTCCAAGTATATGATTTTAGGAGACTCTTTTTTTAGGATATCTTTCGATGGTTTGTTACTCCGGTGTGTAAATGATGAAGAAGCACATAAATTGTTACACAAAATTCATGGATCATCAGCTTCTGTCATCCACATCGGTGGCCATTTTTATGCTATGACTATTTCTTTTAAGATCATAATAAATGGTTACTATTGGCCCTCGATATTCTGTGATTCATATAAATTTGCAAGATCCTATGATATGTGCCAAAAGTTCACTGGGAAAGAATGCCTTTCTGTCATGCCTTTACAACCGGTCCTTCCAAAGTTCCATTTTTATAAATGGGGCCTAGACTTTATTGGTCCTATCAATCCTCCATATTCTACAGAGCATATTGTTTTTTTGACAACCACTAATTACTTTACTAAGTGGATCGAGGTTGTTCCTCTTAGACACACAC
>ML795012.1:669262-679678 GCA_009831015.1 Picea engelmannii | reverse complement strand
AGTTACAAGGAGGATGTTTGAATCAAATGATTGTGGTTTTATATTTCACGTGTGATGATTATTAAAAGAAATGGAAATGGGAGTCACAAGGGGTCCCACCTATTTAGTTATTATTTAATTAGACCCTTACTTAAATATATTATTATTATTATTATTATTTCTCAACTATTTAGTTAGGCCAGCTAAGCTTAACCAAAAAAGGTAGTTGAAATACCATAACTTATTGAGAAGGAATAAAAGATCAATGAAAGGAAGTGACAAGGGTGAGAGAATAGAAGGAGAACTACAACCATACGGGTCTTATTGAAGGCAACACAATTCAAAACTGAATCACATATTTCAGCAGCTTGTTTTAAAGAGTCAAGTGACAACATTTTGTGGCAAGCTTATTAAGATCTTAAGCTTCAGTTTTCTTTTGTTGTCAGAGTCTTTTTGTATGGTTCCCATTAGAGGCTTCTAAATATGACTTTGGTCCCTACCCGTTTAGGGGTTTTTAAAGATAAATTAGTCTTCTATCTCAGAATGAAATCAATATAAAAATCATATTATTGTTTCAGTATCACATATGTATTTTAATGATCTAGTTCACTCTTTTTCTTTTTATCTCCATGTACACGCTCATGTAGTTTCTGTACACATTCATGTAATTTTTGTTTAAGTTTATTTCTTTTTTCACAATTACATACAACATACAAAAACCAACCTTGGTCCCTTGTACTTAATACCTATGGATTAAGCGATTGTTTTAAGGCTATAAACCCTGGGTGACATTCCCAACTATCTTGCCTTAGCACGACAAGATCTGAAAATGCTTCAGTAAGGTTTTCCATACCTTTTCCTCAACATTTATTTGGCGACCATACTGGGGAGATCTTCCATATATCTCTGGTTGATTTCATTCATGATTATCTTTCATTTTTTTGTTTTGTCTAAATACTCCTTGATTGATTTTCGCATGACAGTACCTGTTACAAGACAACCCAATGTTGGAAACGTTATTGATGACCAAAATATCATTGCCTTGACCTTATTCAATACTATTTTAGAAACTTCTAGTACTCATGTTGAACTCGAGTGCTCTTGGGAAGTAATTGAAAAGGATATAATATTCATGAACATTGGGAAGCCAGGCAAAGGAAGCCCAAAAATCAACAATAGCCTCCATTTTCCTACTTCTTTTTTCTTTTGTTTCATGTCCTCTAATCCTTGCATCTCTCGAAGGAGAAGAGGGTTGTCCCTCAAAGCTAATCCTATTTTCGAAATAGGAAGGAGGGAAGTTGTTTTATCAACACAAGAAATTTCTCTAAGGTGCACTTTATCTGACTTTTCCAGTTCACCTTTATCACCCATACCTATCACCTTCAATATGACTTTTGCGGGTAGTGGTAGTGGCACCAGAGGTGCCTCCTCCTCACAACCTTCTGTTTCATCAGTAATTGGTAGTATATACAATCATCAAGTCCCTATTCAATCCACTACCAATCCTACTAAATTTATAAAGAAATATGGGCTTTTCCAATTCGAGGAAGATGCTATGACCACCCCATGGCACGTATCTTCTCCCTTGAATATAGCACCTGCTACTCACCCATTACCAAAATTCAAGGAGCATTTACCTAGGTTTTTAGGAAATAATATTGTTACTACAAATGAACACCTGGTAGCATTTTCTAATGCTTTTCATAAGAGTTTTTTATAACATGTGTGGAATATTGCCTCAGGATGAGTTTCTTTAGCAGAGGTAGTAATGGTAGAGGTAATAGAGGAAGAGGAAATTGGCAAAGAGGCCATAGAAGGCCATGGTTTTCAATACATTTTGATGTTGATCCACAATAGTTAAATCATCTTTTTCATGCGGGGTTCTTCAACCTAGTTGCCCATGGTATTCTCCAGCCCTGACCTGATAAGCCTCCTTAGCATCCATGTCAAAAAATTTCAAACCCCCCTCATGTGTCTATGCAACCAGAGCCAGATGCCAATGATGGTTGGCAAGAGATTTTCCATCAACCTGCTACTCATCACCAGGGTTGGCCTACCGTGTCTTTACCATTACCCCCTCCTCCACCACCAAAAAATCCTAATTCCCAATTTGATCATGTTGTCTCACCCATGCAATATTCTCAAGCCAGTAAGAGGCTAAAAACTGATGTTCCCAAGCCTAAGAAAGATAAAGGAAAAGGAGTGGCCATTCCCTCCGAGTCAGCCAAAGAGTCCTCCAAATATGTGTCCTCTCATCTTCATCTCAAAGATTATTTTTCTCATGTTATCAGTGCAGTTTAGCCTCAAGGTTCCAATCAACCTAAGGTTTCCACAAAAAGATCAAAAGAGGACAACAGTGAAAAGAGACCAAATACCTCTCACAGTAAATATGTTTTTTAATAATTATTTATGTTATTTTCTATTAAGGACAATATTTTTACTTTGCAATGTTTTGGACAACAAAGTATATATTTAGGAAACCTTTTGGACTTCATGGATATAATGTTATTTTTGGATATGATCATGTTATATTTTGTTGATATTTAAATATTTGATTATAAATATGAGAATGGGAGTTACAAGGAGGATGTTTGAATCAAATGATTGGGGTTTTATATTTCATGTGTGATGATTATTAAAATAAATGGAAATGGGAGTCTCAAGGGGTCCCACCTATTTAGTTATTATTTAATTATACCCTTACTTAAATATATTATTATTATTATTATTTTTCTCAACTATTTAGTTAAGCTAGTTAAGCTTAACCAAAAAAGGTAGTTTAACTACCATAACTTATTGAGAAGGAATAGAATATCAATGAAAGGTTGTGACAAAGGAGAGAGAATAGAAGGAGAACTACAACCATACGGGTCTTATTGAAGGCAACAAGATTCAAAACTGAATCACATATTTCAGCAACTTGTTTTAAAGAGTGAAGTCACAACATTTTGTGGCAAGTTGATTCAGATCTTTAGCTTCAGTTTTCTTTTGTTGTCAGAGTCTTTTTGTATGGTTCCCATCAGAGGGTTTTAAATATAACTTTGGTCCTACCCTCGCAGGGGTTTGTAAACATAACTCCATCTTGTATCTTAGAATGAAATCAATATAAAAATCATATTATTGTTTCAGTATCACATATGTATTTTAATGATTTAGTTCACTCTTTTTGTTTTTATCTCCATGTACACACTCATGTAGTTTCTGTACACATTCATTTAATTTTTGTTTAAGTTTATTTCTTTTTTCACAGTTACATATAATATATAAAAACCGGCCTTGGTCCCTTGTACTTAATACCTATGGATTAAGCAATTGTTTTAAGGCTATAAACCCTGGGTGACATTCCCAACTATTTTGCCTTAGCCCAACCAGATCTGAAAATGATTGAGTAAGGTTTTCCATACCTTTTTTTCAACATTTATTTGGCGACCATACTAGGGAGATATTCCATATATCTCTGGTTGATTTTATTCACGATTATCTTTCATTTTTTTGTTTTGTCTAAATAATCCTTGATTTATTTTTGCATGACAGTATCTGTTACAAGACAACCCAATATTGGAAATGGTCTTGATTACCAAACTAGAATTTCCTTGACCTTATTCAATACTATTTTAGAAACTTCTAGTACTCATGTTGAACTCAAGCGCTCTTGGGAAGTAATTGAAAAGGGTATAAATATTTGCGAACATTGGGAAGCCAGGTAAAGGAAGCCCATAAATCAACAATAACCTCCCTTTTCCTACTTATTTTGTCTTTCATTTCATGTCCTCTAATCCTTGCATCTCTCGAAGGAGAAGAGGGTTGTCCCTCGAAGCTGCTCCTATTTTCGAAATAGGAAGGAATAAAATTATTTTATCAGCACAAGAAAGTTTTCTAAGGTGCAGTTTATCTGACTCTACCAGTTCAACTTTATCACCCATACCTATCACCTTCAATATGACATATGCAGGTAGTGGTAGTGGCACCGAAGGTGCCTCCTCCTTGCAACCTTTTGCTTCATCGGTAATTGGTAGTATATACAATCATCAAGTCTCTATTCAATCCACTACCAATCCTACTAAAGTTATAAATAAATATGGGCTTTTCCAATTCGAGGAATATGCTACGACCACCCTATGGCACATATATTCTCCCTTGAATTTAGCACCTACTACTCACCCATTACCAAAATTCAAGGAGAATTTACCTAGGTTTTTGGGAAATAATACCGTTACTACAAATGAACACCTGGTATCATTTTCTAATGATTGTCATAATATAGGGTCTAATGATAATTACACTTGCATGCGACTAACATATTTTTTTGATCTCCCTCCCAAAATTCTTTCCACTTGGGAAGAGTTGGTTTACTAGTTCAAGTCCACTTATGGGCAGTCCAAGAGTCCAACTAAGCAGTTAAGGGAACACAAAAATATTTCCTATAAATATGGTGAAACCATTAAGTCTTTTAACCTTCGCTTCACCAAATTATATAATCAAATCCATGAACTAATCTTCCCTCAAAATCAAGTTTCTTTCATGCATTATTATAATGCATTAACTTCTCCTTATCGTCATAGACTCGAAGAGAAGGCTATTGACAATCTCGGTTCTGCTCTTCATACTTGCCTATAATATGAGGAGAAACTCAAAAGAACGGGTCTCCCTATGGGAGAATTGGTCAAGAAAATAGATATGTCTGCCCTCCTATAACTCGTGCAAGATATGAAGAATAGGATGATATCCTACGAGCGAAAAGGAAATGCCTCTTCCTCTGCCCCTAGGGCATCTTCTTCTTCCTTAACGCCTTTTAGGAATACTAATGAAACTAATTTTCAGCCAAAGGCCATTATGTCTCGCAGTTGGTGTAACTTCTGTGAAGAAAATTGTGAAGAAAGTACTTGCAAAGTTAAGAAAAATGCTAGAGATAAGATCTTTGGAAAAAGGCCCGATACCACAATCGTTGTTTTAGATTGGGTTGAACCAAAATATGTTATGGTAATCAATACCAGGAATAAATCTTACACTTCCAAGGGAAAATCTGACCCTCCTCGTACTTTTTCCACCCCAAGCTCATCTTCTCAAAGTACTGATACACAAGCTATCAGAACTTCAGATAATCAAGGAGTTATTTCTCCTATTCCCTCTTCTAAATATAATATCCTTAATCAATTGGCTAATATCAAATTTGATGCTACTCTTTTGGACATGGTTTCCATCCAAGAACAAAAAAAGCATCTCAAAAAATTTATGGAAGGTAAAATGTCTACCATAGCCAATCTTTTTGAAGAGTCAAAGGAAGAGGATTCAACTGTAAATAAGATAGGTGTAAATAATTTTAGGAACCCTGTAAAAAATCCCCTTTTTTATATTTCTGTAAAAATTATAGATAAAATAACTCATTGTTTCCTAATTGATGGCGGGTCTGGTCCAAGTGTAATGTCAAAAAGTATCATGGAAGATCTTGGATTATCATGCACTAATGATAATTCTAGAAGCATGCTCTCTTATAAAAGTTTGCAAGAATCAACTATAGGTGAAATCATAGATGTAACCTTAGTTTTGTGCACCCATCCCGAGATAACAACAACCCTCAACATCCAAGTAATTGATATGCCAGTGTGAAACTATTCAATTATTTTAGGAAGAGATTGGAAAGCCTTAACTGGTGGATACCTTTCACTTGATGTAACACATCTGTTTGGCCCTCGGAATGGAAAGAAGATTATAGTCCTTAGGGAAGGAATAATTTCACCATATATAGAGAATGTTCCCCAACCTAATGTAAATTATCTCGAAGAATATTTGGGAGTGTACTCTATCTTTGCTAATTAGGGTGAAACTATTCTTGAACCAATTGATCTTGATGATGGCATGTGGCACATGCATTTCGATGGCTCATGCTCAAATGAAGGTAATGAAGCTGACATCATTCTATACTCTCCTATAGGTAAAATCCACAATTTTTATTATAGGTTATAATTTTCTTGCACAAACAACGTCACCGAGTTTGAGGCTTTATTGTTAGGCATCGAAAATGCATATAACCTTGGTTGTGGCCACCTTACAGTTTTTGGTGATTCCAAACTTGTTGTGAATCTTGTACGTAAGATTTATTCACCTAGAAATAAGTTTCTTAAACATTGTACTCAAGTTGTTTGGATGCTCATTTCAAACCTATTATCATTTAACATCACTCATGTTAAGAGGGAACTCAATTCAATGGCTGATAGGTTAGCTGTGTTTACATCGTCCCCCACCCAAAAAAAATTTCCTCAAAGACCTGAATGTGAGTTTCAATCTCTATATCGTCCTCATATCTTTGATAACATAGAATAATGACATGTGTTCTCGATTGATGAAAGCATTTTCACTTTTATACAAAATGAACCATTTAATCCCAAGGAAATCATATCTATTGAATATGACAAATTTCCTAAAGGATTGAATCCTCTCGAAAGTTCATTTTTGTCAAGTGATGTAGACAACAAAGAGACACATAATGAAGATGATTCAAAAAGGAAAGTTGGTGATACCATATCCTTGAACCTTGGGACACTCGAATCTCCAAAAATCATTAAATTAGGTGTCTAATGCTCTGATGAAGAAAAAGAGAAATTCACAGAACTACTCCGTGAATTTCAAGATGTTTTTGCATGGTCATATGAGGATCTTAGTGGTTTTGATCCTGCTTTCATACATCATGCCATTCCTATCAAGGAAGGGGTAAAACCAGTTAGGAAAAAACAAAGACCTATTAACCCTGTGCTCGAAGCCACTATTAGGAACTAATTGGAAAAATTGTTGAAATCTAATACAATATTTCCAATTAAGTATTCTGAGTGGGTTTCAAATCTAGTCTCTGTTCGAAAAGCTACTGGCCAGATTAGATTATGTGTCGATTTCTGCACATTGAACAGAGAAAATGTCAAAGACCATTTTCTACTTCCTAATATGGAAATGATTTTACAATAGGTTGCAGGGTCACAAATGAGGTTCTTACTTGATGGTTTTTCTAGTTATAATCAAATCAAGGTAAAAATTATTGATAGGTATAAAACCATGTTTACTACATGCTGAGGAAAATTTGCTTATGAACGCATGCCTTTTGCTTGTCTAATGCAGGTGCCACTTTTCAAAGAGTTATGCATATAGCCTTTGATGATCTAATCAGTAAAATTATCCAATTTTATCTGATGATTTGATCGTTTATTCAAAGAATTAGTTGGATCATTTTGGTCATCTTAGAAAAGTTCTCATGCATTGCAAAAAATTTGGCATTTCTTTAAATTCTTCCAAATCTATTTTTGGTGTCACGAAGGGAAAGATCCTTGGTCATATTGTTTCTTATTCAGGAATAATCTTAGATCCCGAAAGGATTACTGTAATTCTAAACCTTCCTGCCCCCACCTCTAGAAAATAAGTTCAATCTTTCATGGGAATTATTAATTTTGTCCATAGGTTTGTTCCTGATTTTGCTATCATGATCAAACCAATTCATAATATTCTTAAGCAAGATCATTCTTTTTCTTGGACATATGATGTCGATAATGATTTCCTTAGGATTAAGAAAGCAATTAGCTCTGCACCGGTTTTGTCAAAACTACATTTTGAGAAAAACTTTATTATATATACCAATGACACTAAGGAAGCGATCTCTGCTATCCTCTTACAAAGTGATGACCAAAAAAATGAAAAACCTGTAGCTTACATGAGCCGGAGTTTATCAGATGATGAAATCAAATACTCTTATATTGAGAAACATACTTTTTCTCTTGTTAAGGCTATAGAAAAAAATTTCCATTTTATTTTAGGCAAACACACGCAGGTAAAAGTCCCTTTGCATACTGTCAAGTTTCTGCTTTCACAAACTTATTTTTCAAGAAAACTTGCACATTGGATTTCCAAAATTTAGGAGCATGATTTGATGATAATGAATTCAAATATGATCAAGGGATGAGAATTATCCCTTCACTTAGCTCAACACCCTGAACCAAGTGAAGAACTTGATTATCAAGATAATCTTCTTTCAACACTATTATATATTGAAAATCAAAATATTTCTATAGATGTTCATCCTTGGTATAAAAATATGGTGCATTATTTGCAACATAAAAAATGACCAGATAACTTATATCCTCACCATAGAAGGAGACTTCGCCTCGAATCTTCCAAGTATATGATTTTAGGAGACTCTTTTTTTAGGATATCTTTCGATGGTTTGTTACTCCGGTGTGTAAATGATGAAGAAGCACATAAATTGTTACACAAAATTCATGGATCATCAGCTTCTGTCATCCACATCGGTGGCCATTTTTATGCTATGACTATTTCTTTTAAGATCATAATAAATGGTTACTATTGGCCCTCGATATTCTGTGATTCATATAAATTTGCAAGATCCTATGATATGTGCCAAAAGTTCACTGGGAAAGAATGCCTTTCTGTCATGCCTTTACAACCGGTCCTTCCAAAGTTCCATTTTTATAAATGGGGCCTAGACTTTATTGGTCCTATCAATCCTCCATATTCTACAGAGCATATTGTTTTTTTGACAACCACTAATTACTTTACTAAGTGGATCGAGGTTGTTCCTCTTAGACACACACGGGATGAGTAGGTAATTTCTTTCCTAGAATCTAACATCTTTTCTAGATTCAATGTCTCATTAGAGATCATTACAGACAATGGCCCAGCCTTCATTTATGAAAAACTTGTTGATTAAGGTTGGTTGTCATTGATGTAAACCCTTGAAGAAAGCTCCGTAGTACAAAGGTTTGGGTAATGGACCCAAGTTTTTTTGATGTAAAGATGACTCATTATTGTCTTGTCATGGTTGATAAGAAGTAAATATGGATGAACTCCTGGGAAGACGCTTTGAGGAGTAAGAGAACCCATGATTAATTATGGAATAATGAGATGAAGGAAAGTGAATTTGTCAGGGAAACTATTCTAGATGGATAGTTCTTGTCATTCCATTTCTGGTGGTATGTGGAACGTCACATAACTCCTCACGGTTAGAGAGTTATGACCATGTGAAGTTGGAGAACCCAGGTTTGGGTAATGGACCCACATTTGTTTGATGGATAACTATATGATTTTTGATATATTTGAAGGTAATACTATTCTATATGGATATTACATGTCATTCCATTTTTGGTGGTATGTGGAAGGTCACATAACTCCTCACGGTTTGAGACTTATGGCCTTACGAAGTTGGAGGACCCTCACATGTCATCTCGAAGCCCCAAAAGGTCAAAGTAGCAAAGTGGTTTAAGGGATTTTAAAAAGTTAATTATAAAGTGAAGTGATGAGTGTACTATAATTCAAATTGAATAAAAAATAAATTATTTAAATAGTAAATTCAATGGAGAAATTAGAAGTGGGTTAACCCTAAAATAAGGACAGTGGGCAAAGTGACTTAGAAGATGGTTTTAAGGAAGCTACTTGGAGAGTATAAATAAGAGGCAAGGCTCTCTCATTTAAGACACACTTGATCATATTGAATACCTATAGGTTTCTAAGGTAACCAAAGGATATCTAAGTCAAAATTCTGAGGAAAGTGAAGAAAAGAAGGCCGGAATTCAAGGAAGGATAAATTCCTTTGATCATGCTTTCTAAGGTATGTGTTTTTCAGGTCATCTCACCATTTTCGCAATAACTATTTTTCTAGAATGATTCAGACCATGAAATTTCTATGAAATTGAGGAAACATATCCAAGTATCTGTGGTAAACAATTCATCTTGTGGGTTGTTGTATTTTGAGAGTTACACTCCGTGGAAAATAGGGTTTGTGGCTAGTCCTGAAACTAGTAAAAAACAAGCCTTTCGGGTAAAAACGTCATAACGTCTTCATAATAGATCCAAATTCAGTAAGAATAACTATGTGGTTTAGGTTATAGTTTTTAGTATTATTTGTAATAGTTTCAAATCAATTCAACAAATATTCCGTATGGGGCATGCTCTACAAGGTCTCTCTCTAAAATAAGTCAGAATTCAACAAGGTGTGCCATTTTTGCTATAACTCCTTTTCTGAGAGGTTCCAAGTAGTGAAACCTGGAGGAATTGTAGAAAACACACTGAAAAACATTTTGTATCAGTTTCATATCTTTATTCATTATAGGTACAAATTTATTATTATTTCAATTTAGGGTTGTTGACTAATCCAAAACTAGTCTTGTGAGACTAAAGAAAAGTTTGATGAAAATGATAGTATCTTGTTGTTAAAGTTAAGGAAGGTTTGTAGGAATGAGATCATATACACCAGGTCTATTACAGAGCTACAAATCAGATTTGTATGATGAAATTGATAAGGTATTTTGGTTGAGGTACATGTTGAGTACATGGTTGAGACAAGTAGTTGATGAGTTGGCACATACATGAGGTGTATAGTTGATGATGTTGGTACATATTGATGAGTCATAGTTGATGAGTAGTTGACACATGATTGGTACA
>ML795012.1:640874-653779 GCA_009831015.1 Picea engelmannii | reverse complement strand
CTCTTACATTTATTATATCTAACTACCATAGTGGGCCTTATTTAATAATATAGTGGATCTAGTCCACCTTACATTGAATGACCTCCACTATTATCACTATGGGCCCTCTGGGCCCCCCCACTACCTCTCTAGCTACCTTACAATCTGGTTCACTCTTTTGATTTTTAAATCCATGTACACACTCATGTAGTTTCTGTACACATTCATGTAATTTTTGTTTAAGTTTATTTCTTTTTTCATAGTTACATACAATATATAAAAACCATCCTTGGTCCCTTGTACTTAATACATATGGATTAAGCGATTTTTTTAAGGCTATAAACCTCGGGTGACATTCCCAACTATCTTGCCTTATCCCAGCAAGATCTGAAAATGCTTGAGTAAGGTTTTCCATACCTTTTCCTCAACACACTCATGATGTCAATGACTCCCAAGGTACCTATAGTACATTCCAATGAATGTGAATAATGAGCTAAAGTTGAACACCCATGGAATCAATTGATCAGGGGCTATTGATGTAAACCCACTATCAAAAGTGAGGAATCCTGCCATTGAGGCATGAAGGTTCCAAGGTACTACCATGTTTCTAAGTCATATTCTCAGAGAACGTGTTGAAGTCAACAAGAAAAGACTAGTCAAAGGAGGGCCTTGATGTGTCCCTCATCATCGACATGAAATTGTTGTAAGAAATTGATATGAGATGGTGGATTAATTGAATATGGACTGACAGGGGAATGAAAATTGGTAATACTATAGATGGTTGGTCTTAAATGAAAATTTTCTCTTGAACATTATGAGGCATGACATAAAAGACTTGGTAGCTTTGAATTGTTTAAGAAATGGACCAAAACATAGTGTGACGATTGGCGGGGCACTGCTCGGGTGAGCTGAAGGAGTAACATGACTCATGAGATTGGTATGACTCAGGGGCGAGTGAATTAACCAATTGTAAGGTGAGATGCAAATAGGTTCCATTTTCAAGGGAGATAACGGAAGCTGCCTTAAAGGTTTCAAGATGATTGACCCACTTCCTTCAATTTCCCCCCCATCAAGATAGATAAGTGCCTCTTTCTTAATTAACGAACTCAAGGAGGATAATAGGTGTTCGTTATAACTCACCTTTAGTAAGTTCCTCTTCCTATGTTTAACGAACTAGAAGAAGTAAGGGTTCATTCCAAGATGGGTCCTTCAATGTATGGTTTTACAAGTCGAGAGAAGGAAAATGTGGTGGTTTTTCATGTTTAGGGAGTTTGAAAAGAACTTCAAGAAAAATCCGTTGATGTTCTTTTTCACAATTTTAGTCTCCTAGGCCATAAAAAGCATAAAATAATGTGAAGGATAACTCTCCTAACCAAAGAGGTCAGAGTATTTCTTTTTCACAGTTAGTCTGTTGGGACCGAAAGAGGGTTAAAGTATCGCCCAACATATGACTCTTCATGTTTTAGTGAGCTCGAAGAGTGACGAAGTATGCTTGAAAGGATTACAATACCACCAAAAAGTTCTTCCTCCTATGTTCCTTCATTTAAAAACCATTATGGGCAAAACATTGTCAACAATTCCTTAAAAACCAATGGAAATTGTGGAAAAAACAAATAAAAGGAAATATTAATGTGAAAAAGTTTTAAATTAAACTAGTTTCCAAGTGGTTAAAAGTCATTTGGGTGAAAAAATCTAGTTCATTTCACCTTTCATTCTCACTTGCCTCTTTCACTTGGAGTTTTTCCATTTGGAGAAGTTTTTTCTGGCGTTGATTGTGGGAGCTCTGGACCATCATTATTCATTCTGTTTGGACCAGGTTGGTAGTCTGATTCCCTTCTTTCATTTCCATGATTATATTTTGTTTTTTATTCCTTTTTTCAGTTGTTTTGGGACCCTTGAGAGCCCCCATGGTGCCTTATTGGAATGACGCTCCCCTAAGCTGTTGTGAGGGGTGCTAGTCCAGATCTTGGTGCCCTAGTGCTCTCTTTGAGGGTGCACTAAGGCTCTGTGATGATTTCCAGGGGTGTGCCAGGCACAAAACAACATATTTTACTTGTCTTTTAGCTTATGAAAAAAGTATTTTTTGTCTTGGGATCTTGACTAATGATCTTTAATGATGTTTTGCAGGGATTTGATAGTCAAGATGCTTGAGTGGAAGGAAAGAGAGCATGAAAATGATGATATGGATGCATTGAAAGACTCTCAAGCAAGAGAAACACTCCGAAATTGTGATTTATTGAAATTTTTCAAGACAGAGAACATGTGAAAGGAGATACTTCTCCTTAAGCACTTGATTGGGTTATGGGATGTTGATGAGCAGGAGTTTCGAGTGGGATCTCAATTTTTAGAGATTGAAATCGAGGATGTATACTTTATGATGTTTCTCTCTAAAAGAAGGGCACCCATCATCTTGTCCGACCATCATACTACACCATTACAAACTAATGACTACATAGCACAGTTCTGTAGGTCACGATCCCACAAGGAAAGTGGTAGGATTGTAATTAAGGATGTGAGAGATATTCCATTATGAGAGATCATATTCACCATCACCAAACTGGCAAGAAGCACTAGTACTCACCTAGCTTCCAAATCACAGATGGCATACGCAGTTGAATGCCTTGAGCCGGATATCTTCAATTGGTGTGCAAGATTTCTAGCAAATGTCAAATATCATATTTCCAGATGCAGAGTAGGGAAGCAAAAAAAGTTTGGGTACAAATCATTCTTGGTATCGTTCTTCCTAGAACAAGTACCTATAATTCATCCACATATTGCTTTGATAGATTATCTTGTATCCAAGACTAGATCGGAGAGGTGGGCTAGCCTTTCACCTCAATTATTAAATGAGCCTTCATATTTTTCTTTCACTATAGATTTCTTTGCATGGTGGAGGACTATCCTTATGTCGGAGTGGATTTCAGAGGTAGTGTGGATTTAGTGCTCCCTAAAGGGGCACAATGGGATGCATCAAGTAGATTTGAAAAAGGTGACCTTGCATAAGTATTTTTTATTTTTTATGATATACATATTTGTTTTGGTACAATGAGGGATCTAAACATGTTTGTTTTTCATCATGCAGATAGAGGGATGGCATACCTAGTTGGGATGTTGGTTCTCAGATAGTGGTAGAGGAGGGTGGTGAAGCCGAAGGACTCCACGAGGTAGAGAGGAATATCAGGGGGCTTACCATGGTTGTCCCTTCCATTAGATTACACGATGTTCCATATCACCTAAAGAGGCACACAATGGGTATACCATAGGGTCTCAACCATCTATTGTGGTGAGTAGCCAGAGTAGTGATGTGTTACTATGAGCACAATGTAGTACAAGAAAATGAGTAGAGTCTCATGTCTTAGTGTAGTCTTACTATGATGATGTACGAGCATAGTAGCCCAAATTTTTCCCCTCTATGTATTTTTGGATGATGTTATGGCTCTCTCTCTCTCTCTCTCTCTCTCTCTCTCTCTCTCTCTCTATATATATATATATATATGGGTTTTGTCTCGACTACTTATTTTTTAATGATGCGTTGTTTTTATATTTTATATTTATGCTTTATGATTTTGAATATTCATCTATGTGTGAGATGCCAATCCAACATATAATTTGATAAGGAATCCGTAATGAAATTAATTTCTCTCAGTATGTGTTGGTATTCTTTGTAAGAAAAAAACCTCTCGAGACAACGAACCCTCAAATAGAGACGTAGCAATATTGGATTGCAGATAATATAAATGCAATAATGTTGACAAACCACAAGTTGAGAATCAAGATTAACGATTATTTGAGATATGTAAAGAGAGCCAGTCTTGGTCAAAAGTCAAATTACGGCATGATATTCTGCAAAATTATTAGTTGCAGGTACAAGACAGATCCCTCCTAAAGTTACCAACTCGCCAGAATGGTAAATGGTCCAAGCTGCAGAAGCGAAGTTCTGGGTATGTCAGCTAGGACCATTCACAAATCCAAAATGTATAGGGAAAGATGCTGGCATCTACGCATTCAAGCACAAAGAAGGGTATAAGAGGCTAAGGATGAAACAAAACTCTTACATGCAAAATTAAAGACACACCAAACCAAAACATATGGTACAATAATGTACAAAGCACACATGAAATATTTTCTAAGAATAATACTTTTTCAGATAGAGCCCATTGCAAGGCTTGTTGACAGGGATTCCATCGTAGTCGACTAAATCATAGGCACCTCTTTGTAGCACATGTTTTACGATGTAAGGTCCAGGTGACATAGGTTCTAGTTTTCCTGCTCGTAGTTTATCATGGTATTGGTCATAGACCAAGACTAGATCTCCTTCTTTGAAAACGCAAGGTCAAACAAACTTATCATATTGGGTTTTGATATGTCTCATTAATGAGAGAAACATCATGACGAGTCTCATCCAAATTTGTTAGATACGTTAAACATTCCTCTTCTACAAAGGTGTTGGGAATGAGCTCTACGACTAGTTTCAGAGATGGAATTTCACATTCAATTGGAAGCACTGCTTATAACCCATATTCAAAATGGAAAGGTGTGAAACCAGTGGTGGTTTTGATGGAAGTTTGATAGGCCCAAAGTGCTGAGAAAAGTTGTAAATTCCAATTGGTTTTGTTCACCCCCACCATTTGTTGAAGCATGGTTTTCAAGACTTTGGTGATGGATTCAACTTGTCCATTGGCTTGAGGATAGTATGGGGATGATTTTTCATGTAGAAAACCCAATTTGGTATGTATCTCACTCATCATATAATTTTGGAAATGAGATATGTGACCAGGTATGATAGCTCGTGGGAATCCAAATATAGTGATGATGTGGTTAAATAAGAAAATAGAAACAATTCAACCATCATTTAGGAATGTAGGCATAGCCTTAGCCCATTTAGTAAAATAATGTATTTCAACGATAATATAACCATGCCCCCCGAACGAGGTAGGATTACATTGCATGAAATCAATGCCCCATTTTTCAAAGGGGTTGATGGAAATTATTGGATGTAGCAGAGCAGGGTGGGTACATGCTTTCTCTTGAAATATTTGGCCGGGTGGGAATTTTTGTACGGCCTCAATACAGTCTTTGAAAATAGATGGCCAAAAATAACCTGCAAATAATATCTTCTAGGTTGTAGCCATCCCAGAGAGATGACCACCAAAATCTCCTAAGTGAAATTCATTTAATACATGCTCAACCTCTTCATGAGTCAAACAACTTTGCAGAACAACATCAATACCATGAAGATATAAAGTGTCACCAACAATAAGATAATATTTTGAATGGTGTCGAATATGATGACGTTCGTCATGAGAAATATCTGGGTGGAAGCATTGGGTTTGGAGATATAAAAGAATGTATCCATACCAAGGATCAGCCATAATAATAAGGAAAAATGACTCAAATGGAAGGGAATCACTAGTTTTAGTTTCGTCATTGGTATGGGGAAGATCACAAATCAACTCGGAAAAAACCAATGATTTTATTTGCTTTAGCTTTGGTAAAATCCAGATTGAATTCCTGAATAATGATGATCCATTTTGAATATTTTCCCCCGAGCACTTGACGAGTCAAGATGTGGTACATGGGGTTTGAGTCAACAATAACCATGGTAGTGTTAAGTAAGATGTAGTGTTGAAATATTTGGACAACAACGACTGCTGCCAAAGACAACTTTTCAACATGTGAATATCGAAGTTCAAGACCTAAAAGGCTCTTAATTTAATAATATATCACATGTTCTACAACGTCGTCTTCCTCTTGAACTAACACAATGGAAATAGTGGAAGTGGAGGAGACTAAGTAAAGGATGTAATCTCTTGTGTAGTTACGGGGGTGTAACAATAGTGTATACTTTAGAGCTTGTTTGAGTGTGTTGAATGAAAGTTGAGAAAGTTCATACCAAATGAAAGGGACATCCTTTTGCATCAATCTCATGAATCCTTTCATGATTTCTGTGTAATTGCAGAAGAAACAACATAGAAATTTTGCCTTCCCTTGAAAACTTTGGATTTGGGTAAGGTTGTTGGGAGGAGGTAAAGAGAGGATATATTTCACTTTTAAGGGATCCACCCTAATCCCATAATTGTATACCACAAAGCCTAGGAGACTCCCTGTTTCGACAACAAAAATACATTTTTGGGGATTCAAGCGTATGTTGTAATTTTGACATCTAAGAAAGATCGCTCTAAGATGATCAATATGATCCTTCTGCTCAGATGAATGAGCTGGAAAGTCATCAAGGTAGGGCTCGAAAATATGCTTGATATCATGGAAATCATATGACATATCCTACTGGAAAGCGGCTCCAACATTTTTAAGTAAAAAGGGTAATTTATGGTATGTAAAGGTTCTCCATGGGAAGATGAAGGTTTTTTTGTATTAATCAGCCGATAAAATATCTATTGGTTATAGCTTGAGAAGCCATCCATAAAAGAGAAAATTATGCTTTTGACGCAATTATCGATAATTTGGTCGATGAAGGGAATAGGGTAATTGTCTTTCAGACAAGCCTTATTGAGATCCCTATAGTCGACACATACTCGAATTGTCCCTTGTTTCTTTGTAACTAGCATGATGTTAGAAACCCATTTGGTCAAATGCATAGGATAAATGAAAACGGATTTCAATATTTTTTCTGCTTCTTCCTTTATTGTCATAGTGTTCCTAGGATGGGCAGGGCGAAGTTTCTTTCATATAGGTGTAGCTTCAGGGTAATTTTTAATTTCATGCAGAACGATCGAAGGATCGATCCCTAACACTTCTTTGTAGCTACAAGAAAAAATGTCGCAGAATTATTTAAACAAGGTGGTGTAGTCTTGAATCTCTTCAGTTGAATAGTTCACACCTAATTGTATGTTTTCCATGACACCTTATTTTTCTTATATGTCTAAGCCAATGGTTCACGATATGTTTCCTAAATTTCCCTCGGAGATAGTATCCTAAATGAGTATCGGAGATTGAGGATTATAAAAAATATCATATGGAAATATAGATTGAATATCTTCCTCGATTTTATCCAAACTTGGAAGAAAGGATGAGTGATGGTGGTTATCATCCCAAGATGACTCTTCGATACTAAGCATTTCCATTATGGATTCATTTGATGGAAAAATTCATAGGATGTAATTTAAGGTCAACAATAAGGAATCCAACCAAGATGGAAATGAATAAGAATTGGACGCCACCAGATGTTGGTCATCAGGTGAAGGAGAGGTGGACTGAATGGTATCATATTCAACCTCGACTGGACTAAGTGGCATAATGTCACATAGCGTATAGAATTATAAAGGATTAGGCATGATCCAAGGATTAGATGATTCAAGGGATTGATATATCGTGGTCGAAATCATATTAACCATTGCGATATGCTACAAAGTTTGAGGAGCAGGTGCAGGCAAAGTGCCCATGAGCAAATAATTTCAATAGAACCACCCCCACACTATCGTAACTAATTGTGGAGTCCCATAAAAACAGGATATTGTTGGTAGTTTGGTTGCGGAAATTAGGTGTGCAATAATCTAAATAATCGATTCTAACCATTTTTACATATCAAAAAATCGAAGATGCTAGGAAGTCATAGCATAAAACCATATGCGTACAAGCATCAAATTATAATTTAAAGGAGTGTCGACTACTTCCACATCGATGGAAACAATCCCCCCCCCAGTTGAACAACTAAAGATTGCAACAGTCCATGAGGTATGAAACCTCATCCATAAAATTCTTTCAACATGGTAGGTTATTGATTAAGACCTGGTAATTTAAGAATTTTCTAGCAGGCTAAGGACATGACGCAGATCGATTCTCCTTCAACCAATATAGTGTGATGAATGTGTTGATTGTGAACAACAACTTCAATTTGAAATGAAATTTAGTGAGAGAGCCTCGATTTATAATCACCCAGGTTAAACATGATAGTATTGGATGACTCAAGATCTATAGCTCCAATGGCCACCAAGCGATTCCTACGCTGACTAGGGTAGTTTTGTAGAAATTCAAGTGCCGACATTGCACAAGGTACTTGGGCCAGATCTTCAACTATGTTTTAGTTCTAGGTAGAATGAGAAGGTCGAATTTCAAATAGTAATTTTGGGAAAACACAATATAGAGTCAAAATTTTGTTTCTCAATCTGGAGGGGTAACAAAAGTGGAAGGTGGATCAGTCATGGTTCCATTAGTTACACTTTATTTACCTGTTTTCCCTGGAGGTGTGTCATATGTTTTCATCCTGGTGGTCAAATATACACCATTGAACATATAAATATGTGCACTTGAGGAGGCATCCTCTTTAGGAGGATGACCTAGGTTTCCTCACGTAGGTGCAAGATTTTACACAACCATTGATTGCTACTATGGAAAATCATGTGTCAAAACAACGGGTTGGGAATTTCCTTTGATGAATTTTGATACTTCATCTCGATGAGGACAATCTCTTGTGTAATGATCTTCAACACATATGAGAGAAGGAAATTTGGGTTTCCACTGTGGCTTATTTTCAACAGCAGGTGGTTTTGTTTGTGATTTTGGGATTTTTGTTTGGTTATTGTTTTTGTTTGATTTATTCTTATTCTTATTTTCCCCTCCAGATTGCGGTGATGAAGAAGATTTAACTGCATCCACTTAAAATATTTTAGTTGGGGAGGAATTAGATGGGATAGAAGCTTGCACCGTAGTCAGGGTAGATACTGAATTATTTGTAGTCCCAACCAACTGTGAGGCAGATTAAGTTTTGACAAAACCGATAACCCTGTCAAAATGAGTGATAGATGATGGTTTCAATGGATTGGTTGATGTACAGGGAGCATTTGGGATCAATTTGTATAAGGTACCATCTTGGGAATAAACCAAATCCAGATATTTTGTGCGAGCAATAGCTTCCTCTTCTATAACTATGCCTCCCATTACCATATCACAAGCGATAGGTGGTAACATATATTGATGGGTAAACTATATGCCTTAATTTCCCTCAATTAAATTATCGACCAGGGTAAGTAGACTTAGAGTTGTGACATAGTATGAGTCAAGGTAGAGTAAGGATTCGCTACTTGTGAGGCTTGGAAAGTGAATCTAGCTAGGCAAAAGGAAAGTTTATCCTAGGGAATGGTGCTTCATTTACAACTGTAAAAAGATTATGAACAAGCTGAGTTTTGTTTAGACAGTGGGATTTACTTCAAATTTACAGAGTAACCTATAGATGAGGATGGTAAGTTATTATTATAAGTGAACAAATATTGAATAAAAGAAAACTATTTGTCTTTAAGAACAATCTATAATTATGGACAATGAACTCATAAAAACAAGTTATCCTTTAAAAGCAATTATTTACAGTGAACTCTATTCTTAAAACATTTGTTCAAAGACTTGTAATTACTTTTATTCTACCACATAATTTACACTAGTCTGATTGAATCAAAGTAAAGAGCATCATGATAATATTCAAATGTAGTGGTTATGTCTACAGTGGAAGATTATGTCACGATGACATCTTAACACTACTGATAATTCAAGAAGAATGAATTCGATGCTAATTTCTACAGAGATATGCAGAGTATGAATAAGTCAGTCTATGGAAAGATTTGCAATTATGAAGATATCAATACATGTTCTTATAATTAATACAATCTATAAACACTGTGCGGAAGAGATTTGAAATCAACTCTTATCCTATCACTCTGATGTTGGAAATATTCCACACAAAATTAACAACTTATGCAGACCTACAGAAAGTAATTGAAAATTGTAACTTAGTGTTGGCCCTTGGTTATGGAAGGAAGCGAAGAACAAGGAAGGAAAGGTAAAAAGCAAGCTTCGTGGGAGAGATAGTACTTGTCACTGAGTTGAAGTGAGCAAAAGAGCAGGAAGGATGGAGCAAAGTACGGAAAAGAAAGTCGTTGGATGAGAAGATCAGGGATGATAGAACAGAAAGGAAGAAGGATCGTGGACAACTCAGCAAGAAGAGAAATCCATCATTGGATGCTTTGGAACACCGCAAGATGAAGAAGGAAAGACAAGCTAGCAAAGCCCAAAAAAAGAGGGTCAAGTTGACCTAGGGTTTTAGACACCTAGGGTTTTGGTAATTAGGGTTTTGACACCTAGGTTTCAACCTGAGGCTATAGGTGAGGGATTGTAATATATAAATAGAGGTCGAAAGGACCTAGATCAGGTCGGTACTAAGTGTTTGGTATTGATCTTGATTGTTGTTGGTTGAGATATTATTGTACTGTGAGAGAGAGGAGTGTTGAGAACGAGAGCCTTTTGGTATTGTAAGATCTTCAGTTGGGTGAGAAGATCGAGCCCTACAGCTGGGTGTGCAGGAAGGTGGGAGAGAAAGAGAAGAAGAGAGAAGATCTACTGACTAAGAGCGCAGATCACAATGGTAAGCTTTACCTTAATATATCATAAGCACAGTTCTATGGATGTAGCCCTAGAGAGAGGGTGAACCACGTATATCTAGTGTTATGTGTGGGTGATTGCTGTCTAGATCTCTATCATTGTTATACTGTTAATTGCATTATTATGTTAGATCAGATGTATGGCTGCGCAGAGTAGATGTAGCTGGTAAAAGATATATGAATGTTGCATTATTATTAGTTCCAGTTGATATTCCCCTGGTTGTAGACATCTCTGTCCTGCAACCCCCCCTCTTATCTACTTCAGGTGAGACTGCATATGCTTCACAGGTGTTGCTAAAAGGGTGAGTAGTTATGGCCTATTGGTGCGCTCTTGGAGTGAACCCTGGATCTTCCCTTATGCCAACAAATGGTTCCATTGCTAGGACAGGAATTTGTGTAAGGGAATTTCAAGGTGGTTCCCATCGAAGACAGAGATTCATAAGTGGATAGAGGATTGAGAGAGGGACTTCGCCGAAGCCCAGAACAAGAACCCTAAATTGAGTACTGAAGATTGTCTACAAAGATACATTTTCACTGACATTCACGAGATCTTCTTTGGGGGAATCCACCAGGAGTTTTTTGAATGGTTGGCTAGGTTAGCCGATACCCAGTTTGAGATTAGATCTAGACCTCCTATGGTTTGGATGTTGGCACTAATCCAGAAGGTTAAGAGAGTTGAAAATGTTGTATCAAGGGTTGTAGATCACTGGTTCGAGAGTAGCATTGGAGGGTATATCACTGAGTTTGTTGTTGATAGAACAGAATCGTATAGCCAAGTCGAGAGATACTTTTTCAAAGGACCTAGAGGAAATTTTTTTCACTTTCTGAAGCTGAGAATCAAGATGTTGTTGCATGAAAAGAACGTCTTGAAGATACAATAGATTGGTTGGACATGAAAGGGATAATGTTGAAGATCTCGAACACAGAAAATGAAACAGAAGTTGGACATACGCGTAGTGGGAAAGTATTCAGAGGGGTTCACCTTAAGAAACTTGTTTAAGAAAAACTATGAGGAAGAGGGTTTCTACATTGGAGAAGAGGTAGATATAATCGACGAAGAACATTCAAGGCCCACCAGAACAGAAGAAGGGGAAGTTGAAGAACTTCGCCAAAGCAAGCCAAAAACCTCAGAAATTGTGCAGATTACTGAAGCAAGTAACATCAACCCTCCTGTTGTTTCAATAGCACTTAGCAGTCAGAATAGTCAGAACCACCAAAGTCTTCAGAGTACTGTTACTAGCAACTCAGCCTATACTCAGACAAGAAGCCTAGTCATCTCTATGGCAGATGAAATGAGGCTCCCTATCTTTAGAGGAGATGGATCTGAAGATCCAGATGAGGATTGGTTTCTATGTGAAGCCGTATGGAATATTAAAAGTATCACCAACGAAGCCATCAAGAGAACCCAGTTCCTCACCAAGCTCAGGGACTGCAGACTGAGCCGGTACATGAAACTTGTCCAAGGACTGGCGCAGCCCAAGCCACTGAACGAGATCAAGAATGCACTGATTGTGGAGTTTAAGAAACCTAAGTCGGAGTCACAATGTATTACAGAGCTAAAAGAGATCAAACAAAAGGTAGAAGAACCTGTTTGGGAGTTTGACCAGAGATTCAAAACCCTAACAGGTTGATTAACTTTTCAGATCCCCGATGAATAGAACAAAGAATGGTTCATCACTGCATTGTTACCTCACATCAGAGTGCCTCTGATGTAGCAAAAGATTTCATCACAGGCAGAAGCTTTGGAGATTTCCATGAATCTTGAATCAACACCTATGGGAGAATCTATCTCAGGCATGAGCCAGATCTTGAGCCAGCTAACTAGTCTATCTCTGCAGGTTGAGGACATGAAGAAGGGAAAGGGGAAGGACAAAAGAGAAGATATATGGTGTGTAAGATGCATATATGAAGGTCATGATAAAGAACATTGTCCCCTGTTCCATGATTATTTGGCCTCAGGAGCGTTGATCCCCTTGACGCAAGTTAACCTACCCTGGTGCGATGTATGCAAAAATAGGTGTTGTATCATGTTGTCATTGATGCCAATGGTTTTATTGATTGATTTCAAATGATTGATTGATGTCAAAGGAGGATCAATGAGTTGTCATTGATACATGATGGATCGATGTGGTTTCATTGGTATATGATGCATTGTTGGAAAAATGTATAGATGACTCATTATTGTCTTATCATGATTGATAAGGTGCACAAATGGATGAACTCCAAATTGGTCCCCTTATGGTGAAAGCCCTCACAGGAAGACGCTTTACAGATTGAGTTATCCTAGAAGAATGGTTGGAGGACCCATGCTTGTATGAGGAATAATGAGATGAAGATCAAGGAAATTGTTGGTGAAACTAACCTAGATGGATAGTGCTTGTCATGCCATTTCTGGTGATATGTGGAATGTCACATAACTCCTCCTGGTTTGAGAGTTATGGCCTTATGAAGATGAAGGACCCTCACATGAAGGCTTGAAGCCCCCAAAGTCAAAGAAGTCAAAGTGACCTAAAAGAAGAAATGATAAAATAAGGTGACAAA
>ML795012.1:621876-634929 GCA_009831015.1 Picea engelmannii | reverse complement strand
TTGACACATGATTGGTATATACTTGGTACATGGTTGGATGCACTTGTTTATGGTACAGGTTGATTATAGGTTGTTTGGCACAGGTTGGTGCATGGTTGATGCTCTTGTTTATGGTATAGATTGATATCTATTGAGGATTGTTGCGTCATCTCAGTTGGTGCTAATAATGCAAGATGAGTCTTGCATATAGAGCTGGTGCTCTTGTAGAGTTGTACAATATTCAGTTGTTGCTGATAACCCCCAAGGATTGTAGTCTGTAATAAAAAGAAAATTGTACATACATCTTGTGTTCTTTGTGTTCATTGTGGTGATGACTTGTTGATAATATATTGTTGATATATGTTGTTGATATGTGCTCACATCTAACTGGTTATAAATGACAACAATGGGTAATGAATAAATGTTGAATGCTAATTGATGAGTTTTTGTGCAAGAGGGAAGTTTTGGGAAAAAGAGCCCCACACTCATTCACCCCCCCTCTAAGTGTGGTAGGTGTGTCCAACAATAGGCATCACCCAGGTGAGTGCTATTACATGTAGAATTATGTTCAGATACCCACAAACTTGTACTACACATTCTGTAATTCAGTGGGGGATGATGATCGAGATTGTAGAGCTTATGATCTCATGCATGAGAGGTCAAGGGACATATACAAGATCCAAGGCGAAGTACACCAAGAAGGAAATAATGCACAGTATAATTCTCCAAGAAGAGGAAATTTCAATCCTCACGGTGGCTACAGAGGACGAGGACGCGGAGGAGGAGGAGGTATGGGCTGAGGCCAAGGACAAATTATCTGTTATAACTGTGTGCAGCCAGGACACTTAGCAAGGGATTGTCAGAACCCTTGCACAACCTGCAGTTATTGTAACTCATTCATGCAAGTCATAGAGGAATTCCCTGCGCTACTGGCTAAGATTCAGAAAAGAAGAGGACCCCAAAAAAACCCACAAGTACAACTCATATATGCTGAACCTTATGGAAACAACCCTAGAGTCATTGTCATTACTCGAGGAGGCACTGCTACAGGAGAAGACAAGGTAGAACAATGAAAAAATGCAGATGACCATGGAGTTAGGAAAGCTGAGGAGAAGACTCAGGATTTTGATGCAAAGAAAGAAAGATGAATCTTTGAGGAAGCAAGAAAAGAATTCAAATGAGATCAAGGATCCTCATCTAGAATGCAAACAGAAATCAAAGAGTATGGAATGCCTCAGGCGTTTGATCAGTCTGCATCACCAACAAAAGAAAAAGAGGTAAGAAAACTCATGGAATTTTTGTGCACTTGTGTTAAGTTGATTCAGGATAAAAGAGGTGTACAAGAATTACAATATTTAATCAAGCAGTATGAGCTAGGCAGGATAGAATCCTTACTAAATAGGGAAGTTCACCAAATTGGGAAAAGGAGAATGACAAATAAAGAATTACACCAGAATGCTCAAATAGGAGAATATGATATAGACTATGTGGTCCTTGACTTAGGGTCGGAGGTCAATGTCATGACGAAGCAAACCTGGGCACTGATGGGGAAACCAAAGCTGATCTATTCCCCTATCAGGCTTAGAATGGCTAATCAACAAGCTATCAACCCATTTGGATGATTGGAGCATGTCCCTGTGGACATCGATGGAGTTAGAACCTTTGCAGATTTTGAAGTAATTGAAATTGTTGATGACAACTGCCCTTACCCTGCATTATTAGGAATTGATTGGGCCTTCGACAATTCTACTTTTGTTGATCTAAAGAAGAGGTGTATGAAATTTGAAAGATATGGCCTTAGGGTCCTTGCACCTTTATATCCAGATGAGGGAACTAGATACACAGAGCCTATCAGAGAAGAAGACCATGCGTACAAAATGGAAAACATTTATAAATTAACAGCTAGACAGCAGGATTATATTCATCAGATTCTATTCTCAATGGGAATCTAAGATGGCGAAGTGACAACGCATGTTCATAATATTCAGAAAGAGCATTGGAGAACTAGCAGAACTAGATGTATGAAGTATCCACAAGGAGATGTGCTCGACTCACTAGAGAAGTTCGCTAGATTGGTACAACAATAGGTAACTTACCTACCTTTGATGGCCTAAATCCTTTAGAATCCTTCTTGACGGACTTTGAAACAATTGTACCAGCACAATAGAGGTTGTTGGCTATAGATGAGGCCTTGAAAGATACACCAGCAAGATGGTTGGGGACGCACAAAGGAAACATTACAGACTAGACATAATGTCAAACTTTGATGACAACGTTGTTCTCAACACAAGTAGGAAGCTTCGAAGTGAGGTACATAGGTTGAAGCTAGCCAAAGGACCATGTACGAAGCTGCGAAGAGGCCTGGTGTGACATTCCTTGAGAACAATGGGTACATAGATTCATTAACACGCTGGACACGATCCCTATCAACTGGTACCTTCAAGCAGAGCTGCACCTAGTCACTTCAAATTGGGAAGGTATGATCCAGAATTTTGTAACCACCTTTTTGTTTGACAATGAATTTCCTTCTGTAGACCAAGCATTACATATTGTGAGACAAAACGTATTTAAGGAGGCATCTGGCCTCCATTTGGATCAAGAAGATGGCGAATGGACTGCGCCATTCCATAAATTGCAATAATGTTACCACATTAATGCCGATGAATATGATGATCCGAGGAAGGTAAACATTGCTGAGACAGAAGGCCACAGGAATGTGGAAGGACCAGGGTTTGAACTTCCATTCATTGGACAACTGATCAATATAAAGAAATTTAATATTGGGACAGAGGAGACACCAAAGCTCTCCAATGTCGGAGATTACTGAGATTCTTCTACCATTGACAAAATTGCAGAATTATTACATGAATATCAGGACTTGTTTCTGACCAAGTTCACTGATATGAAGGGTATCAAAGGACCTATGAGATAAATGAGAATACCTTTGAAACCATATGCGAATCCAGTTAAGCAAAGACCTTACAGATTGAATCCAAAATATAAGGAAAAAGTGAAGATTGAGCTCGACCGAATGCTAGAAGCAGGGATTATTGAACCTGTCAAAGAGTCGGAGTGGATCATCCCTATGGTAGTACAAGAAAAGAAGATAGGGGAAATCAAGATCTGTGTGGACCTCAGGAAGTTGAATGATGCCTATCTACATGAACCCTTCCCTACACCATTCATAGACGAAGTGTTGAACAATGTGGGAGGCCATGAAGTATATTCTTTTACAAACGGCTTTTCAGAATACCATCAGATCTGGTTTGCCAAGGAGGACCGTCATAAGAATACATTTTCCACATAGTGGGGATCCTACCAATACACAGTGATGCCATTTGGATTGAAGAATGCACCAGCCATATTTTCTAGGGTGGTGGTCGAAGCGTTCAAAGAATTTTTTCATAAGTTTTTAGAAGCATACTTTGATGACTAGACAGTTTTTAGTTTGCTGAAAAATCATATTGAATGTCTAAGGCTAATGTTGGATAAATGCAGGCAATGTCAAATTTCTTTGAATCTGAATAAGTGCATCTTTTTCTCACCCTTTGGAGTATTATTAGGTCATATTGTATACAAGCAAGGATTGTTGGTGGACCCATAAAAAAATGCAATTATAGTTGATTTTCCACCTCCTACTTCAGTCAAACAATTGCACACTGCGCTAGGACATACTAGCTATTATAGGAAATTTATCAAAGGATATGCTCAGATTACAGAACCAATGGAGAAGCTACTGAAGACGAACTACCAGTATGAGTGGACAGATGAATGCTAGAAGAGCTTCGACACATTGAAACAGAAGATGGTTACAATGCCCATTTTGGTTTTCCAGATTGGAGCAAAGAACTCCATGTACATGTCAATGCATATTCTATTGCATTAGGAGCAGTACTGGCACAAAATAGAGAAGGGGACATTGATCATCCAATAGCATTTGCCAATAGGAAGTTATCCATAGATGAAGTCAATTACACCACTACAGAGAGAGAAGGATTAGCCATGGTGTATGCATTGCAGAAATTCTAACACTACTTGTTGGGAGGACACCTTAAAATGTTTACTGATCACTCTGTGTTGAAGTACCTAGTCAACAAGCCAGTGTTGGGGGGGAGAATATGCAGATGGCTTCTCCTGTTTCAAGAATATGATTTTGAGATCATAGTTAAGCCAGGAAGAATGAAGAAGGGACCTGACCACCTGTCAATGTTGGAACATGGTGAAGAACCCACTAGTCTGGAGGGTACACTACCAAATGCACAATTTCTCACCATTAGTAAGGTGGATGACCACTTTCCAGACATAGTCCAGTTCCTGTCAACAGGAATGGCTCCAAGTGAGTATACAATTCCTCAGAAGAAACAGCTAGTGGTGCGTGTTGTAGATTTTTCACTTATAGCGGGACAACTGTACAAAATGGGACCTGATGAGATACTAAGAAGATGTGTGATGGAGGACAAGCACCCACTAATCCTCATAGAAGTTCATGAAGGCATAGTAGGAGGACATTATGCAAGCAAAGAAACTGCACAGAAGGTTCTGCGAGCTGGCCTTTGGTGGCCTACTTTACACAGAGATGCTAAAGAGTATGCCAGAGAATGTGATGTATGCCAAAGATTTGGAAGACCATCACGAAGATATGAAACTCCCTTAGCACCGCAGATAACCCTACAAGCATTTGAAAAATGGGCCATTGACTTCGTGGGACCTATAAACCCACTAGGGAAGCGCACAGGAGCAAGGTATATTATTACTACGATAGAATACATGACTAGATGGGTCGAAGCCAGAGCAGTCAAGGACTGTAGTGAAACTACTACTGCGCGTTTTATATTTGATGACATAATAACCAGGTTTGGATGCCCTAATATCCTCATGAGTGATCAAGGTACACACTCCATCAATAAGACAGTGGAAGTCCTAACTGAAGAATTTGCAGTCCACCATTAGAAGAGTACACCTTACCACCCATAGGAAAACGGAACGGTTGAAGCATTCAACAAGATATTGTAGACAACATTGACAAAGATTTGCAACGTAAACAGGGATGACTGGGATTTAATAGTACCAACAGTACTCTAGGCTTATAGAACCACTTGTAAGAAATTAACAATGAAAACCCCTTTCAAGTTAGTTTATGGTATTGAAGTTGTTGTCTCGATGGAGTACCTAGTACCAAGATTAAGAATTGTTGCATTTACAAACATGGATGATACCGATGCTATTCATGAGAGGCTTGCACAGTTGGTTGAACTGGAAGAAGAAAGATTCATTGTAGGATTCCAGCATCAAGTTCAGAAGGAACGCGAAACGACCTATCATGACAGACACATCAAGAAGAATGCATTTAAGCAAGGTGATTTAGTACCGATGTATGACAATAAGTTTATCAAACACACGAGGAAGTTTAGAACGCATTGGCTCGGACCATATGAGGTTTCTTATGTTACAGAAGGAGGATTTGCGCAACTAAAGACATTGAAGGGAGACTGGAAGGAAGGATTGGTGAATGGGAGTCGGATGAAGTTATACTATGACAACTAGCTGCCTCACAGCTCTAAGTAAAAGCAGGAGGAAAAGGGTCCAGGTACCAGGTGCAGTTGAAACTGGGTACTAGACATAGAAAAGACAGTCTGCACAAGGTTGGAAAGGAGGCATAAAGCAGAAATCAAGGGTTGCATTGCACAGTCCAAAGTTGAAGTAAAACAAGAGGATCAGAGCTCAAGTGTCTCGAGACGAGTCATAGGTGAGTGTTGGGGGCCTATTGTCCCTTGGTTATGGAAGGAAGTGAAGAAAAAGCAAGGAAAGGTAAAAAGTGAGCTTCACAGGAGACACAGTAATTGTCACTGAGTCGAAGTGAGCAAAAGAGAAGGAAATATGGAGCAAAGTATAGAAACACAAGTCGTTGGACGAGAAGATCAGGGATGATAGATCAGAAAGGAAGAAGGATCATGGACAACTCAACAAGCAGAGAAATCCATCATTGGATTCTTTGGAGCACCGTGAGATGAAGAAGGAAAGACAGGCTAGCGAAGCCCGAAAAAAGTGAGTCAAGTTGACCTAGGGTTTTAGACACCTAGGGTTTTGGTAATTAGGGTTTTGACACCTAGGTTTCGACTTGAGGCTCTAGGTGAGGGATTGTAATATATAAATAGAGGTCAAAAGGACCTAGGTTGGGTCGGTACTAAGTGTTGGGTATTGATCTTGATTGTTGTTGGTTGAGAGATTACTGTACTGTGAGAGAGAGGAGTGTTGAGAAAAAGATCCTTCTGGTATTGTAAGATCTTCAGTTGGGTGCAAAGATCAAGTCCTTCAGCTGGGTGCACAGGAAGGTGGGAGACAGAGAGAAGAAGAGAGAAGATCTACTGACTAAGAGCGCAGATCAGAACTGTAAGCTTCACCTTACTATATCATAAGCACAGTTCTGTGGATGTAGCCCTAGAGAGAGGGTGAACCATGTATATCTGGTGTTATGTGTGTGTGATTGTTGTCTGGATCTCTGTCATTGTTATATTGTTAAATTCATTATTATGTTAGATCAGATGTATGGCTGCGCAGAGTAGATCTGGCTAGTAAAATATATATGAATGTTGCATTATTATTAGTTCCACTTGATATTCCCTTGGTTGTAGACATATTTGTCCTGCAACCCCCGCTCTTAGCTACTTCGGGTGAGACTGCATCTGCTTCGCAGGTGTTGCCGAAAGGGCTAGTAGTTAGGGTCAGTTGGTGCTCTCTTGGAGTGAACCTTGGGTCTACCCTTGTGCCAACACTTAGTGAAGTAGATGTAGTTGTTATAGACACTGCCTAAGTAACCAATATGAAAATGTAACCTACAGTTTATAAAACAAGGAAAGAAAGCTTGAGTATAATTGTACAGTTATATGATTATGAAAATATATACATTAGTAAAACACAACCTGCATAAGAGATATTAGATTTCAGAGTATGGACAATTAGATATAGACAACTATGAGTGACCTGGAAGCGATATAAGGATAAATAAAACTTCAACAAGCAACCTGCACACAAGAGAGTTAATATGCAGATATATGAATACACATCAAATTAACAAGATGACTAGACCACTGATGGGCCCCCCAGATAGTCGTGGTACCACTCCAACTCAATATACAGTCACAATATCATTGCACCATTCATATTAACACTAAAAATAATTTTACAGAGCAATTCAATATAATAGCTATGTATATATAAAAATCATGTCCCTTCGTCCCTAGAGACTTCTAGTACTTATAGAGTTTCTTGGTACAAATGAGAGGTCAAACACTGAAAGGGTCAACACTCTCCTTCAACAGAAAACCATTAAGAGATTAATAACAAAAAACATCTTTAAGTAACTTTATGTGCTCAAAATAGAGGCCAAACACAACTGCTTGAATCTATGTAATGAGTTCCTTAGCTGGAGAGCTCAAGCAGGTACAAAACCCATGTTTCATATTTTCCAGGAAGAGCCTGCCGATATGCCAACCCACAACTCCACTGCACTTCGAGGGAGAGATCGTGGGCCAAATCAAGGGCTGGATCAAGGGACGGATCGAGGGCTTGATCAAGGGTCGAATTGAGGGCTAGATCGTGTTTTCAACCTATTTTAAACAAAAGAGAAATGTTAATAGACTGTACTCACTCAATTAAATATAAACCATCATAAAATCATAAAAAATAAGGATTACACATACCTTATGTTGATCCATATCAAAATGATGGAAGAAGCTTGATAATACCTTCAAGGAGAGCTAATAGAAGCATAAACTATATAATATCCATATGCAAAAAGGAATTTGGACAAAGGAAAAATGGGCAAAACATAGAGTCATCATTTCTCCCACACCTAAGAGTTTGTAGGTCCCTCTGCAACAAAAATGGGTTGCCCAACATAGCTATACTCATGAAGGAGGAGGTAGATTAGCTTTAGAGGCCTCTCCCTCATGTCCTAGAGATTTTTTCTTAGGCCTCTTTTGATGCTTCAACTGCATCCTTAAACTGTGATTATAGTAGTATTCATTTGGTCGACCAAACTCTGTAGAGAATTGATCTTTTCTTGAAGGACAATGTTGTCATGGTGCAAATGACGATCCATGGTTTCACGTTCTTTGAGGCGTTGGATCAGCTGAGCATTTTATTTTTGCAATTGCTCAACAATTGGGAACTGATCACATTTTTCAAGAGGGAGAGGCTTACGCTTCTTAGTGGATGTAGAAGGCATGTCACATTTGGTAGAAGGTGTAGTAATCTGAGGAGAGGGTGTAATAGTGGCCTTTTGAGGAAGACTATGTGTGATAGGCTCAGACTTGACTTTTTTGGTAGGCTCAAATTCTTTTGCATAATCTTCTTTAAGTTTCTTGTGAGGGCTCTCATGGTTAGAGGAAAAATGGATAGGATCTGAGGTAGTTGGGGGCTTCGTATTGTTTTTTTCAATCGTGCTTCGAGTTCTCCTACAAAATGATTTCCCTATAAATCCTTTATCACCTCGTCTCCTTATAGGGATTGGAGGAAAAGAGTCTTGCAATTTCTTTTGTTTAGAGACAATAGGACTTGTAGATAATGGAGTGTCAACAATAGGTTTGTTGTCTTTCTTATCAGATAATGAAATGGGATGAATTGGAGGGTTTGGGGTTTTTCGTAGAGTGAGGTTTAGGTGGAGTAATAGTCCCAAGATAGATCGACTTCTTGCTTGTTTTAACTATTAGATGGGGATTCAAAAATTGATAGAGGAAGTCTTCCCAAGTTTTTCCCCGTTTCTTTAATTCTGAGATGATAAGTAGTTTAATAAGGCCATGATGAAAGAGGTTGTGGTGAGGATTTGCCACATTTTTTTGGACCTGGGAGGGCATGTTCTCGATACTTTTTAGGAAATAAAAGGGAAAATTCAAAGGTTTTCTAAACTAAAAATGGGCCAAAAGGAGAAAATGCCAGGCCTTGAAAATGGAGTACTTACCCTCGTAGGTAATGAGTCTAGTGATAACAATCAGAGGATTGATTAAATCATATTTAATCCACCCTTTTGAGTGTCCTTTATCCCCGGAGACATTTGATATTTAGGATTAAACACTTGATTATAACTCTGTCATGGGAGTTGTTGTTGTTTGAACCATCGGTCCCCAACTCGTGGCAATTTCGTAGCCACAACAATGGAATCTTAGGAGACTGGGAAAACTAGTGAACCTACGCAGGCAAATTTCCCATCAATTCCGAGAGCGAATTGAAGGGAGACGTCATCATCGTTCCCATGCACACTATCAAGTAATGCTACCCAAATTGCGTAGAGAAAGACTTCTCGACAGGCTTAGAACTTTGGAATGGCCAATAGATCAACATAGGATGAAGGTTCGTGACGATTTGGCATGGTTACAGAGAAATGGATAAGCGAGAGGCAAAAAAAAATGGACAGAGGATGAGCAATGCAGAACAAAGTTCTCTATCTTAATGCAAACGATATGGTGTATTTGAAACATATGAGCGCCATACATGGTAATGATTGCGCAGGGTTTAAATTTGAATGATGTGTACTTGAAGGTTAAATCAAATCGCATAAAAGATTTGATCAATGTCCAAGTCGAAGACTTGGACATTATGATCATAAAATGAAATCATAAATTAAATTCGCCCTTTTAACAAATGAAAAAGATAGATACACCACCTTTATTAATCTTAATTCATCACTTCAACGAATATAATCAAACTCCAGTGATCATCCCTGAATGAAAGCATGAAAATCTCATTTGCAGTTGCAGCGTTTATACAATACCTTATCCGACACTCCATCCGGTCCTCCATATGGTACTCCATCTGGTCCTTTGTTCAGGTGAAAAATATACAATAGTAAGTGGGCATTCACCCAGATTACTAAGATTGGAAGATTCCTGGCATACATGGTGAACAAAAGGGCAGATAGGATTCTAACATCCATCTTAGTTGCCTCTGTCCTCAAATTGTAACTATTACAAGGAATATTTGAGTGTAAGCAGTACTCCCTTGTATTAGCTATAAACATATACCAAAAAACTGTAAAGTATAATGTACAATAGGCTTATTAATTATACACACAAAATGATGCCAAAAATATAAGGTTTTGTTGGCATGTTTACAAGCAGAGCGTGCTTGTCATTGATGGCAAGAACAACATCAACGATGGCATGTCTATAGGCAAGAACAAAAGCAACGATAACATGTTTATAGGCAGAGCATGCTTATCATTGATGGAAAGAACAACATCAACGATGGCACGTCTACAGGAAAGAACAGAACCAACGATAGCATGCTTACAGGCAGAGTGTGCAGATCAGAGTGTGCATCAATGGCAAAACAGGAACAACGTAAGCTCAGGAGGATTAACGTAGAGTCGCATGTAGTGCATAGGTGTGCGCCAGGGCCGAGGTTAACTCATTTCCAAAGCTCAAGAGAGATAGCGTACTCAGGATCTTAGACGGAGCAAAGGCTGAGGCCTTTGAAACTTATAAATTCTTCCAAGTTAGGAGGATGCGTAAGCTCGGGAGGAGAAGCAATAGTGATTGTTGGATCCCATTCAGAATTCCTGATGACAGTCAGATCTGAATTCAGATAGGATGAGCGCATATATGGAGGATAGATCTCAGGCGTTAGATATGAGCACGGGGTCTGACCATCGTTGGATCCAGGAGAACCTACACGTTCTTTAAAGTGAAAGGTGAAGAGGGCTTAAAAAATACCGAAAGCAGGAGGACTGTCCATCTTCAGGCAGGACACATGGTCACAGATCAACATTTTGCTGACTGAAAGGTCAAGGAAGGAAGTTCTCTAACCTCCCAACTCATGATATGAGAAATCGCGATAAGATCTGGGCCATCATATCTGCAGTAATTACGAAGGACCAACAACCATTATATTTGGTGAGGCTACAAGGCGGATAAGACCAAGAGTCATCCAACTCTCCAAAACTGTGAAGGAATATTGGTCGTCCATTGAGGACAGTCCTGGATCGTTGGATCTAGAGGACACATGTTGAAATATTGTCATTTCTCTAAATGGAAAGTAAAAGGCACGAGGTGCTCTAACCTTCCAACTCGCAATATGCAAAGTTGCGAAAATATCTGAGCCATCAGATCGAGGAGAAATCTGGACTGTCAATCCAAGAAGGACATGTGGCAAAATCATGATAATATCTGGACCGTTGGTTCCATAGGACACATGGCAAAAGATCATCGTTTCGTTGACTGGAAATTCAAAGGCACGAAGTGCTCTAACCTTCCAATTATCGATATGTAAAATCATGATATGATCAGATTCATTGGATCAAGGATGAATCTAGGCCATCATATCCAGGAGGTAGTTCATGACAAACCACGTCAGAAAGGACAGGTGGCCGTCTACGTCATCAAGGACACGTGGCACAATCATACAAGGACAAGTGTCAAGTTTACTCGACATTTCAGGCCACTGGAAATCACAATTTTGAGTAACACGTGGCAACCACTCAGCTTATGACTTGTCGTTAAGTAACACAAGAATGACATCACTCTCGGATTTTAGTTTTGAGAGTTTTATCATCAATACTCCCCCAAAGTCCTAAAAGCTGAAGTTCTAGGACGGAGGATAGCCATCCAATCACCACAGATCGTGGACCATTGATATGAAGAGTGAAGCACTCAAATGAATAGCCAGTGGTCATATCTCATGGTCACATCGTCAAGAGATGGAGAGCAGAGCTAGATCTTCTAAGCTCCATTTAGGAGATTGCAACTTGGAGAGTCGAGATGCCTCATCTCCAGATTCCTGAATTGTGAATTGCAAAAGCACCTTATGGATAAGTTCTTGGTCATCGCCAATGGTCACATCGTCGAGAGATAGAGAGCAGAGCTAGAGCTTCCAAGCTCCATTTGAGAGATCGCAACTTGGAGAGTCGAGATGCCTCATCTCCAGATTCCTGAATTGAGAATTGCAAAAGTGCCTTATGGATAAGCACTTGGTCATCTACAATGGTCACATCATCAAGAGATGAAGAGCAGAGCTAGAGTTGCCAAGCTCCATTTCAAAGATCACAAATTGGAGAGTCAAGATGCCTCATCTCCAGATTCCCTAATTGCGAATTGCGAAAGTTCCTTATGGATAAGCGCTTGGTTATCGTCAATGGTCACATGAATAGAAGGAGAAAGCATAGCTAGGCTCCATTTCGGGTATCAGAAATTTCATAGGAAGGAGTCAAGGAGACTCACAGGAGAATCCCTTAAACGTAAGTCATGAAAGCACCTTCTAAAGAGGTATTTGGTCGTGACAGCCTGAGGCCACATGTGAAAGGAAACGTGAAAGGTACCAAAGGCATAAGGCTAAAGAGGTTCACAGTGTAACTGCTAGAAACGACTGATGGTTTCTGCCAGAGGACTCGAAGAGACTTCAGGGTGATTGCCAGAGAAGTTGAAGAGTCTCAAGGCATCTTCCAGTGGAATGAAGATTGTTCATAGAGGCTATTGATAGATGGAAGACCGTTGGAGCCTGGAATTGCAACAAAGGGAATGAGATCGACTGTGATAGAGAAGACGAAGATTCTCGACTGCTGGAGAGGCTAAGGAATCTCGTCATAACACCCAGTGATGATGAACGCATGTGTTTAACTGCCAGAGAAGTTGAGGAGTTGCAATCATGATCAAGCAAGGCACTCAACACGAGGAGAAGATGAAGAACAGTGAAAGAGGGTGTTGATGCTGGAGGGAGAGCAATTTTGGCAAAGTGGAGTGGCAGTGAATATCCCGATGTGGAGGACAGTGGTGCAATGAAGAGGATGTGGAAGAATTGCACATATAGGATGCACAAGGTGCACAGAGACTATAAAAATGTAGAACAGAAAAGAGATGGGTGTTTCTGTTGAAAGTGATTCAGGTGTGTAGAAGGAGGCAGTGTGCAACAAATGAAATACATAGAAGATGAATGGTGCATAGAATGTTAAGCCCTAATATTGGCTCATTACCCCTTAATTGGGGCATATTATATTAGTAATGTTATTTTATTTATGTCGGCTTTAGGCCATTAGTTGTAATTATACCTCCTAGTCTCCTATATATACCAAGGAGACACTTTCAT
>ML795012.1:547573-559523 GCA_009831015.1 Picea engelmannii | reverse complement strand
GGATAAATTCGTTAGTGCGGACACAGACCAATCTCCCCAGATCCACCTGGATCTGGAACAAAACGTGACAGAATACTACCCTTTCCCTAGATCTAGACTATTGAATGAACTAAGAGAAATGGATGGTGGACATACCTTATGAATGCTCTCCTTATATCTCTGTTGTTCCAATCTTTGCTCTGATGCTCTTGCGTCGTTCCAATCACAACAACACAAACCAATCACAGCAAATGCAGATTAATATATTCAATACCTAGTCTATACATGTGATCAAGGAATCGTGTAATAAGATGACATCATCATTATGGGAAAGGGACATATTCATGTATTGCTTTAATTGAAAGTGAAACTTACAACCTGAGCCTTGATGTCGTAGGTCTCCTTTCGATGGCTCCTAGCTCTGACACACACACTTGCTCATGCATGAAGAAGTTCAACCACATATGATGACCTTGCTTGTTGTCTCTTGCTGCTGTAGCATCAATCCTCCATACAGTCTTGCACAAGTTCTCCAATCAATATCTTGCTAATTTTTCTCTAACCTTTTCCATGAGCAATCCCCTCAATATATAGGAGAAGATTGATTAGTTACTTGGATAGGGAATGATCCCAAGATATCTGGAAAGTCAGTATTTTTCCAACCATTCAAAAGCCAACTCACCCTTCTAGAAGATTCCTTCTAGAAGGATCGAGAACTTATCCATTTTCCTCCTTTAGAAACATGTTCGCACTCTAACCATTAGCACAGTGCGAGAAGTTCACAGTCAAGCTGAATGCAGCCTGTGGGAATGAAGGATTCTCGCAGGAGAGTGTATATGCAGCCTGCGAACTATCTTTAAAATATGATTTTGAGAAAATGACAAGTGTAACCTTCTTCAGGAAAATGTTCTTAATGAAGAGTTTGATCTTCCATTATCATGCCACCATCATGATATCACCTTTGACGACCAAAAATGTGGATAACATAGGCTTCAGGGTTTGGGCCAGTCAGTTGTAGCCTCTTCTCAGGTACTTCTGGATTTGGACCAAGGAGTTCTGGTCTTTGCTCGGGTATCTCTGGGTTTGGACTAGGGATTTTTGGCCTCTGCTCGAGTATTTCTGGGGTATCGAGCTGCATGGATTCTGGATCATGTGCTTGGGATGGAATTTTTGTTTCTGGAGGTAGCCACTGGGGTTGTGGTGGTTATGGAGGTTTCTTAGTGATGATGGTGGATGGAGTGGTGTCAAGCTCAAGGTCGTCCTAGATATGTATAATATGGGTTTCTCACACCGTTGAGCGAGTGCGGGGGATGGTGGATGAAATGAGTTGGGGGTTCAGAACCTTACTTGGGGAGATCCCCATCCTGAGTTTCTTAGCCACTGGCTTTGTGATGAATGCAATGCTAAGGATTTCGTTGACATCCTTACCTATAAACATATCTTTCTTTGGAAGTTGTGGGAACACCGGAAGTGTTATATTCTTACGCTCCAGTGGTTGCATCTCCTCCTCGTCGTCAGAGTCCATCTATGTCGGAGCTTCTTTCTTCTGTACCTCTGGGCCTGAGCTCAATCCTACCCCTGCTTCCTGACCTCTCTTCTTCAGCAGCTTAGTGGTCAAAACATAATGCATCCCTGACTTGCGCGGGTTGCGTTTGACTCTAGGCCATGACATCACCTCCTTGTAGAAGGCCTCCTCATCCAGATAGAATGTAAAAATGCATGAATGGAAGTCCTCCATGTTGGTATATATTGGCTACACAAATGTATGGTGGCGATTCATGCTAAATGCTATGTTTTGTGTGTTGCAGTTGAGTAGTTCCTGCGGGATGGACAACCTCTGTGTTTTGTCGATCCATATGTTGTACCACTTAGAAAACACCATGTTTTTGAAGGTGGTTTTCTTCGAGTCCGACCTTGAATGCCAGGGATAAAACATTTTTTCCAAGCGCCCCTTATCTGCTGATACCAATTTTCTTCCAATGGGTGGCGTCCACTTGAGCATTGTGAACCCAAGTAACATGTATTCATAGGTGAAAGTACCACCTTTATCCTGTGCTTCCTCGCAGTCCAGGAGGAGTTCCTCTAATAGGTAGCTGCACCAGTTGAAGACAACGCCATTGGCACAGAAGTATGCCACTGATAGAGAATCCAATGTACATTCTCCCTTGTAATAGGACCTCATGACCTTTCTAGAAATTATCTAGCAACCAATCCTGACCATCTCGAGTAGTATGGGGTCGATCTTGGCCATACGACCCCCCCTCTGTGTGTGAAACCTCTCATATAGGCTAGGCTCCCCCTTCTTTCCATGCTTGTTGGGACCTTGGAAACCTTTGGAAACATCCTCACCCTTGAGGGATAATCCACTAAGCTGGTGGATGTCTTCTGCATGGATTGGATATCTCCTATCCAACCACAGACTTCTGTCATGCACCCTGTTGATCAAAAACTTGGTACACCTTGCCACCTCTCGAGTGGTGCCAAAAACTAGTAAGTCCCTAAGGTTCATGATGGTAGAGTTGAAAAAATTGATAAACTCGGGCTTCGACACAAATTGCATGCCTCCCAACTCGTCTGGATCAACACTCCAAAAAACATCTATGTTCATCTCAGGGAACAAGACTAGGTATTTCAAGTCAAGGTCAAGGAGATTGACTTGCTTGATATTCCCCTTGATATCACACATGATCTCGACCCAGGGGTCCTAGGGCTCATCTGGTACTTCATCCTTTGAAATGGTACTTCGTCTCCCTATAGCTCTCAGCATGGATAGTCTAAACTATCATCAAATTGCACAAGAGAAACAAGGATTGGGGATCACGACTAAGGGTCAATGGATTACACAGGCTTGATCACTCTTCAGAATTCTTAAATATCTAAGTTATTTATGGGAAACAATGCATCCCACACCAAGTTCTCAAAGCCTTATACTCAGGCTTAGCTGGAAATTTAAGTAATAATTGTTATTCATTATTACCCTATAGATGCAACTTGGATCTGAGTTGTCCGACGAGATTGGTTAATGGGTTAAATCTCTTGGGTGATCTCGGAATTTACTGGGCAAGTTGGTCAGGGACGTGGTCGATTTCAGACCTTACCATTTAACGAATGAGAATCCTGGCACAAATACTGATGGCATCTTCACATATTGCAGCTTTATGGTTTAACATAATTTAGATGGGTTATTGTAGTGGTAATAAAGGTTGTGTCTGGACTGGGTTTGTGTGGCACATGGACAAGGATTGTGTCTTGATTCTCTCTCCCTCAGACCACAAAGGGGTCCCTGTCATATTAATGACTTTCATTAATGGGTTCTTGACACTTCTGATTCTACGCTGTTGAGTAAGCAGTTCTGCATCAAAACAACACTTAAATAGAAAAATGAACTACATGTCGCGGCACAACAATGCACTCTTCAAATTTATTAACTGAATTCACAAAAAATTGCAAGAAAATTCAAATCTAACTACTATACATGCTCCTTCGAACTAGAGAAACAATCATTTAGCTCAATTATGAGACATATAGGGTTTCAGGAAAGCACCATTCACCCATATTGGCTGCAACATATAACCATCCAGTTGCATGAGTCTGACTGCTCTAGAAGGTTGGATCTCCACAACTATAAATGGTCCCAACCAATGCATACGCAACTTGTCTGGATGTTTCTGGTATCAACTGTCATAGAGTAGGACCTTTTCTCCTTGCACAGAGACTTTGGTCTTAATGTGTTTGTCATGCCAAGATTTATGCCTTGCTTTCTCAATTGACTGATGGAAGTCTGCTAAAAACCTCGACTCTTCAAGTTCTTGTAACTCCATGAGCCTCTGTGCAATTGATTCATCCTCCGACATGTGTGTAATATGTGCAATGTACAAACTTGGAGTAATGAATTCTTCAGGTACAACAATATCTTTCCCATACACTAGATGAAATGGAATGTACTTATGAATTTTCTTTGTGGTTGTCCTGTAAGCCCATAAAACTACTGGAATTATGTCATCCCAATCCTCCCTGTTTGCATAACAAACCTTCCTTAACCCTCTCTCCGGAATATTGTTAAACATATCTATTGTTCCATTGGCTTGCAGATGGTAGGGGATACTTTTATGATGTTGGATTAAGAAATCTGTTGTAAGCTTTGCTATGGTACTACTGATAAAATGACCTCCCTGATCACTGGTCAGACTCCTACGACATCAAAACTGAGTGATAATATTTTCAAAAATGAACCTAGCAGTAGTATTGGTCGAACAATCCTGAACAATTGTTGCCTTAGCCCAATGTGTAAGGTAATCAATTAATATACCTAGCCTTTGAATTCCTGGTGGTGGGGTTGATCGGCCAAATGAAGTCAACCACCCATTTCTCAGATGCTTGTAGAGCTCGAACTGGCTTAAGAGGCAATTCATCTCGTTGTGATGGCTTACCCAATCTTTGACAAACATCACAAGATCTAGCATATTCCTTTGGATATTTGAAGAGTGTGGCCCACCATAGTCCATCTTGGAGGACTTTTTATGCAGTGGCCTTTCCTCCAACATGGCCTCCCACAACTCCACTGTGGCACTCCCGCAATACGTCTTTTCTTTAATGATCTAAGGCACATTTCCTGAGGATGCTATCTAGTCCCAAATTATACAATTGACCTGCAATCAATTGATAGTCCACTTCTCTAACCACCATATGACATTTCTGATTTGCAAAGTACATTTCTGGGCAGGCCCTTGTACTTAATAAGACTTCTATGTCTTCCAGGTATTCTAGTATGGCCTCAATCCAGAAAAGGTTTGCATCTACGAGATGATCATCGACTGCTCCACCAGTTTCCCCTGAATCTAATCTAGACAAGTGATCAGGCCCTACGTTACATCTTGCAGGCTTAATGATCACTTCAAAAGAAAATTCTTGAAACAATAACAACCAACGACAAATTCTTCCTTCCATCATAGGTTTTTTAACTATATATTTTAATGCAGAATGTTCAGTAAAGAACTTAAAATGAGAACCTAGCAAGTAATGTCTAAACTTATTCAAAGCGTAATTCATAGCTAAAACCTCCCTTTCTGTGGTTGTATAGTTGCGCTCAGCTTTTGACAAATTCCTGCTAGCAAAATAGATAGAATGATCAATGACTCCATCTCCTGGTTGCTCTAATATGGCTCCCAAGGAAATCCCTAATGCATCTGCATGTACGTGAAATTCATTTTCCTAGTTTGGAAATATTAGAATAGGTGTTGTGCTGAGCTTTTCCTTCAGGATATCGAATGTTTTATCAAACTCTGGGGAACATTGGACCACTTCTGACTTCTTTAGTATATTCTCCAGAGGTGCAGTGATGTTTGCATATATTCTGATAAACCTACGATAGTACCCTATGTGTCCCAGCGTGAAGCGCAACTTCTTATCACTCATCAGTGGTGACATGTTTACAATAATGGAAACTTTGGCTAGGTATACCAATACTCCCTCTTGACATACTATGTGGCACACAAAAGATATAGTTTATGAGGTTCAACAATATCTGTAGTTCTCTACATTTGTCAAACATCAGACCTAGTAGCACTACATTTTCCTTGATCATACTGTATATCGTCCAATCATCCATATAAACTTCTATAAACTTACGGATAATTTCTCGAAAAGATGCTATTACAATCCTGGAAAAAACTGCAGGAGCATTCTTTAGGCCGAATGGCATCACATTGTATGTAAATGACCCCCATTTTGTTATGAATGTGTTCTTTGTTTTGTCTTCTTCAACAATCCTTACTTGGTGATAGCCCAAAAATCCATCTGTAAATGAGTAAGATTCTTTCCCCGCAACTTGTTCTAGCACCTCATCGGTAAAAGGTGTTAGGAAAGGGTCATGAACATAGGCAAAGTTAAGACTTATGTATTCCACACAGACCCTAATATCCTCTGTGCCTTTCTTTCTTTGGATGACTATTGGGCTAACCCATTTTGCTTCTTCCACTGCAAAAATAAGTCCAGCTTCCAACATTTTGTCTATTTCCCTCTTAAACTTCTCTTTCACTCTGGGGTTAAGGCGATATGTTATATGTCTCACAGTCTTTGATATTGGTTTTAGTTCAATCTTCATCTCTCCCATATCTCCTTTAATCCCTTTTAACTTTGAAAATGTCTTTGGGAACGAGTCCTCATACTCTCGCAACAAGCTATGTATTTCTTGGCTAGTTTGCTTATCCCAGTAATCTTCCACCATAGCTATCTTAGTTTTCTCTATGGCCCCTATATTGATTTTGCGCAACTTCAATGGGTGATTATAAGAACCATCAGTCTAACTGGGTATGATGTTCTAAATTTCTCTGCTCCCTTCTGTCTCCTTAATGGCTAAGTTTCTCAATTCTCCTAACTCATCTGGGCTTTCCAAATCCTTCTCAATATTACATCATTCTATATGTCTCTTGTCCAAGTTTAGGTGAATATTATACTGAAGTTCTTGGCTATTCTTTGCACATACAACTAGGTCTGATTTCCGTTTACTAGTGTCTGTAAAAAGAAATTCTTTAATTCTTTGCATGACTAATTTAATCTCAGGGTATTTACTTGTAAACGAGAAGTCCTTGCAAAAATGATCTGCCAACATTTTCTAGTCGTTGGTCTGTCTTCTGGTTTCTTCATTTATGTACCAAGATTTTGGAATTAGACCTAGAGAATGGGGAAATACTTGAACCTAGAAGTGAGATGGTATTTTTGCAACTTTCCACTGTTTCACGCATTATTCAATATGTGCTTTAGGATCAGATTGTCCGTTGAAGAGTTTCACAAATTGGGAATCTGTTTGCATCTTTGATTCCAGCTACTCTTTATATTGAAATCTATATCGGATAGCTTGCTTCACATCGTCCTAGTTCCCTACTGAGGCTTTGTGATTAGTCCACCATCTGGCAGGGGTGTCCTAGAGGGCCAAATACAACACTGGGATCCTTTTATATTCCGCTATCTTTTCTTCCATGCTGACCAAAAAAATTTCAAGTTCTAAGTTACCATCATATATTGGGTGTTCTCTGACCTCGGTTCCAACCCATCTAGTTGACCTGATAGTTGCACATATTCTTGAAAATATTTCACATGAGCCTTGTTGCCAACTGTTGAATGCCAATTCATAATCTTCATTTGCTGATTGTATGATCCTCTAGCTTACTGATCCATCAACAATAGGATTTATGTAGTATTCTTTTGTTCATGTTGTTACAGTGTACAACTGATCCAAGTCTTCTCCCTCCATTTTGTTTTTTTTTGGCTCCATGTAATGAGGGACTACATACGGATCCAAGGGTTGAACTACTTTTATTCCATCTGCTTCAAATTTCATAGTGTATTTCTTGAGGTCAATCGCCACATATTTGTCATAGGCCCAATCAATACCAAGTACTGGAGGATAAGGGTCCTTATCCCCAATGATTTTGATCACCTTAAAATCAACTACAATATTCACTCCCACAACATCTATTTCCACATCCTCCAGTCTTCCTATTGGGAAAATACAATATTGATTGGCCATTCTTAGCTGGATTGGGGAATATGTCAATTGGGGTTTTCCTAAGGCTTCCCAAGTATTTTTAGTCAGTATGTTAACATCAGATCTTAGATCTAACATAACATCCTTAATCTCAAACTCATCTATCTGGGCTACTAATCTAAACTCTTTTCCAGTCTATACTTTTCTTCTTTGTACTCTCTGTGCATTCTTCTCATGAATATAATTTCTTATTCTTGTTTATGTAGATTCTTCATTCCCTAGAACTAGATACAATGCATTGCACAACTTTTCTGTCAACTGGTCATTCCCAAGGATATCAAAAAATAACTGAAACCAAAGGTCAACTACATTTTGTGGCTGCTCAGGTTGTCTCATCGAGACTACATGGTTTCTAGGTGCAGGGGGTGAAGTAGGGACTTGCACGATCTTAGGGTAAACACTAGGTTGATGGGGTTTCTCTTGCATCTTAGAGATAGGGATGTTATGAAACAATTCTATGGAATTTTTAAAGCATAGCTTATGTTTCATAGGATCATACTTGTCTTCCTTAGGCATTTCTTTCTGGATCTGAGGTAAATTATCAGCATCTGTGCCAGTCTTTTCCCCTCCTCGAGTGATGATATTAAGGTTGGGAAGTTGTCCCCTAATAAATATATTTATCTATGAATTTATGAGGTTAGTTCCTCATTAACGTACTTGATATTCCCATTTTGCAATTAGTTCTGGGCAGTCTTTAGTTGCGTTCCTGTTGGTTCTGCAGTGAGAGAACCATGGCTGCCTCGGGTGAGGACAATATCTAGCCATGTGGTCTTTCTCATCACAGTTGTGGCATCTACTTGGTCCTCTTCCCCCGGTTCTTCCTCCCCTAAAGTCTCCTCCGGCTCCACCTCCTTGACCTCTTCCTGGTCCCTGAGGGGCTTCAATCACCCTGAATGATGTTCGATCCAGCCTGTCCGCAAGTGCATCTAATTCTCTACATGGATTCATAGAATGTGTGGTATATGCACAAAACTCACAGTGCATAGTGTTCGGTATTGTTGAATACTTCTAAATAATGGGGCATTGTCTCAGCCCATGTCCATGGATTCGACAAATCTCACAATACTCAATTGATGTTGTTGTTTGTTTACCTGGAAAATCATGATATGAGGTGGGGTTATGGAATGGTAAATTCATAAATACTTGTGCAACTCCTCCTGTGGGTCCTAGTGAGGGTCCCATCAGATTATAAGGCGGTCCCATTCCCCTCATTCGTGGACATTCTTTCACCAGATTTCCTTCTATGTAACATCTGGTACACCAGACTTGCAGTCATCTTGGTCTAGGTATCGTCAATTCTTGAATATTCTCTGTAAGTGATGATATTTTTCCTTGTAGTTGTGCCAAATTTGCATCTGCTAGGGGTCTGGTCACTCTTAGGATCCCCGGATATCCTTCAATGGCTTCAATCCTCATTGATTGTTCCAAGGCATCTGTCAAAGAGGCTATCTTTTGTTGCATCAATAGAATCCATGTCATAGGTAGAAATCCTTGGATATACCATTCACTTTGACGTTCCTCATGAATTGGATGTGCTAACCTCCCTATAACATCTTTAAACTTCTGGTCGTATTCTTAGGCTGATTCACTTTCCCTTGTTGAAGTTCGTGCAACTCAGACATAGCTTGTTGTTTTGACGAAGGTAGATTAAACTTTGCTATGAACTTTGTTCGTACCTAGTCAAGTGTGAACTCTTGACCTTGCATTCCTAGCACTCCTCACTCAATAACCTTCATGTACCATTTGAGAGCACGACATCTCAAGGTAGTCTGAAACTCAACCAATTTATTCGCATCTTGAGTCCCTCTGGACCTCCAGATTGCTTCACACAAGAACCAATGTTGCTCAACATCTTCGTCTCCCTTACCCCAAAATTATGGGTATCGAGTAATCGAACCTCCCATGTTACCATCCATTGTTGATCTTATTGCTCCTACCAAAATAAAACCTAACAGTCCTGGTTGAAACCTACCAGGGGATCCCAATATCCTCCTAGTACTCGCACTTCCCGGTTGTGATTGACTAACTGGTTGTATTGGAATAGAAATAGCATAAGAAGGTAGTATTGAATTTACCACTTGTATAGAAGACACTTGGGATATGGGTGATTCGGAGATGGTGCCACTGGCTTCAGGGTGGGTTTATTTGATTTAAGGGGTCTCATTCTTATCCTCTAGAGCAGTTTCTTTGGCCAGATTCACGATCTTTCCTAGCATCAGGGATGAATATTCTCTCTCTTCTTCAAGATCCATGTCAGCTTCTCCTTCTCGTGCTTCTACACCTTCTTCTTCTTGTCCACCCTCCTAGGGACTTATTTCTCTTTGCGCTTCTCTCTCACTTAATCTTTGACTGGCTAGTATTTCCTGTCTTCTCATCTTTCGCAACTCTTCCATCTGTCCTTCCTCTACTTCTCTTGGTCCGACTTATTTCTGCAACTTCTCGGACTATTTTGATGGTTTCTTTATCTTACTGCGCCACCACTTCTCAACTATGGAGACTCTTTTCAAGGCTCTCTCATATCTTGAATCCATTTCTTTCTGCTTCCCCATTTGTCAAAGAACCCTCTCCCCTCTCTCAGGCCATGACTCCACCCCAACCCAAGCAAGGGTGTTTACGTTGCCATCTCAGTTAGGGACATAGTCATCATGCCCTCCTCCATTAAGAAAACCTTAATCCACAGGGGGATTTATCTCAACAGTCTTCCCCTTGCTTATTTCTTGAAATCCTCTTTTGCTCGTGAACAATATTGGTGGTTCTCAGCTGCAAACTCGATAATGTATTCTTATAATGTGGTATTGACCCAGAAATCGATAGATCGCATTACTGGATGATCCAACCGATGAAGTGTTGCGATCTTTTATGTATCCCAAGTACAGGTCCTCTTGACTCGTTCTTGGAATTATAGAGCTTCTTGGAGCCTATCTATCTAGTGGAAAAGTTCTTTCAGGAACTTAACCCAGAATATCTCATATTGGTCGCTTGATCTTTCTCAGTAAAATACTACCTCCCATGTACCTTTCACAGATTTTCCTCTCAGCTCCTCTTCTTTTCATATAAAGGTGTTGCAATTTCTCTCCCACTAGTGGTGAATATCATATATGTGAATCCTCATAAGCATTTTCCCTATAGGTTCCCTTTTAACGTAGGTCCATGCAACGAAACCATTTTTTTGGCACGAAATTGATCAAACTAAGGTCCTCAAGTTACCAACAAAAGGTACCAAGTAGTCTAGAGCACTAGCATTTTCATCTCCTCTGAAGAGAAGAAGTCTCACCCAAAGCATAACCAAGACATAAGGATAGGAAAGGGAAAGGAGAATACTTGGGTGGGTTCCCAGAACCTTCAAGATTCACCATGATCTTGTGCAAGATAGTCTAATTATAGAATAATTCTGAACTCATGCATACTGGAACTAATGATACTTAATTTGCAAAAATCATTCATACACAGAGATATCATATGGAGCTTATAAAGAATAAAGGATTACTGTAAAGATACAATTCATAAGAATAAACACATAATGACACATTATATTTCAACATTTTGGGTCCTTCCTCATCTATTATCATCAGAACTTATAGGATACAACCTTAGAGATACAAATTAGTACTTTGTTACAAACTTCGGGATCTGGACTCATGTCAGAGAGCTCTATCTACCCTTTTCCCTATTGGGGCTCAGAAATGTCCTATTCTCATCCACCTTTCCCTTCACCATTTTTCACATTTCATCACCCCATTAACCTTTCATGATATCATTTCCATAAATATACTTCGGTTTCACCTTATTGTTCTCCACTGTATTCCTTTTAGTATTTAAAAGGAATTTGTGATTAAATGTTAGAAAATCAACATGTTTTCATATATATCTCAAATATGTGTGAGCTTTGTAATGTGTAGGAATATATGAAGGATTAATTCAAAGGACTTCTCAAATACTTCCTCCACCATTTCAATATTTGAGGAGATAATTCAATCCCATTCCAAGGAGAAGATCATGGAGATATGGTTGGAATATCTTATCTAAGATATATGAGAGATACGTGAGGATTTAAAGGGATTATATTTTGTAATAATGGGAAATAGGTTGAGAGAATAGTGGATCTGCAATAATGAGATGGTTATATTATCTTCAAGGCTCTCATGTATAAAAGAGAGTTCTCTCTCTTCATGAGGGGTGAATTAGATTATTAAATTAGGATGTAATTAGAATTAGAGTAGTCATTAGGATTCAAAAGAGAAAGGGATTCTTACCTTTGATTCATATTATTTCATTGTTATGCTTCATGATTGTCATTTGATTACTGTTATGTAATTCAAGATAGCTTTATTGTGTGAGCTCACATATGTTATTTGTCGTTAACTCTTCACATGTTGTATTGCTTTTCCTTTATGCAATTTCCTGCTTTCCTAGATTAGTTTCATT
>ML795012.1:499373-514023 GCA_009831015.1 Picea engelmannii | reverse complement strand
GTCAACACCTAAGGCCATTAAGTATGTTCTCATTCTAACCTTCCAGAAGGAAAAATTTGTTCCATCAAATAGAGGAGGCTTAGTGGCTGAAGTCCCTTCATGACTTGTCATGTTTAAGCTTACAGATCTACCTTTGTATAAAAGGAACCCGCTCTGATACCAATTGTTGAAATTACTAAGACAACTGAGAGGAGGGGTGAATCATTTGTTACTGTGCTTAAATTTTTTTAAGTCAATTAAACCATTTTTAATCTTTCTCCAAGTGACCATCAATATTATACAACATATGACCAACATAAATTATGAGCATTAGTCACACATAAGATATACACAAAGACAAATTTTCACGAGGAAACCCATAAAGGGAGAAACCCTCTTCTTCTTCGAAATGATAGGCAATCTTTTAAGTTTTGTACATCATCTATAGTTGAGCACCAACTTAATGTGAGGCTACTACCTCTGTTTTACAAGCTCCAACTTGTTTGAGAGCACCAACTCTCTAGTTTCTCTAGCACCCACTAGAAGGAAGCACCAACTTCCTGAGTATTCCAGCACCGACTGGATGGAATCACCTACTTCCACTTATACAAGCACCAACTTGCATATAGAAAAATCTATGTTTTCCCAAGCACCACCCTGCCACCCTATTTTCTAGCCACAACTAGATGGAAGCTACAACTCCCAATATTCAAGAATCAACTTGAATATCACAGAACCACAGTCCTCCCTAGCACCACCCTACCTCTATAATTATAAATAAATGATTGAATAACCAACAATACAGATATATCAATTCTTACCACTTCTTCACTATTCTGCAATTCCTTCTGCTCTGTTCATACTTGGCTTGACTTGCCGTCTCTTTCTTTTTGTTCTTTCTCTATCCTTCTCATGCTTCTTTGATATGTGCACATTATTCTCTCTTCACATTTTCTGTTCTGTTCAGCTTCTGTTCCTTATCTCTCAGATTTCTTCACACTGTGCATACTATAATTTTACCTTTCTACAGTTCAACTCATTTTTCAGTCAGAATAGCCACACTTACACAGTCACTCCATCTCTCCTTTTATACACACCAGCCTCGTCAGTTACACCTCGAATCTCCTTGGGCAAAGACAAAAATGTCTCAGCAATTGAATTGCCAACCGATCAAGAACCATGATTCGATTTTCTGCTAACTGAATCGTAACTGAACAGTTAATCGTAAAGATCAATAGTAGCCCTTCAATCAGATTTTGAATTAACAAGCACCATTGGATTAAATTCGCAAGGTCTTGCATTTATCCAATATGCCCACTAGCTGTGACCATGGGCCTAATCAAAATGCATTTCACATTTCACATTTCGACAATCCTGTGTCGAAGGGTCTCGACACTCCAAGTTATGATCCCTAAAATGGATCTTAGCTTCGTGCTAGCTCCTCCCTCTCATATGACTATCGGCGGTGACCATAGCCTACACCAAAAGGCATTTCACAAATTCGCATATCGGTGTTCCTATGATGAAAGGTCTTGACACTCCATGTCACAAACTCTGAAATGGAGCTAGGCTTCTCTATCTCTTCTCTCCAGCTCTCTACGATGTGACCACGAGATAAGACCACTGGCTAGTCCTTTGAGTGCTTTTTTATTCAGATCAACGATCCAAAACTTTGATGATTCAATGGTCTAGATCTTTTCATGATTTCGCATATCGCGAGTTCGAAGTGTAAGAGCACCTCCTTCCTTTGACTTTCCAGTCAGCGAAAAGATGAACTATCGTCACGTGTCTTCCAGATCCAACGATTGAGATTATATCACGATTTCACAACTTCACAGGCTTTCGTCATGCCTGATCAACAGTCCACTATCTCCCTTTGATCAACGACTCAGATTAAATCGTGGTTTCACATTTCACGATTTCAAAGGATAGATAACCTCCTTTCTTTAACTTTCCAGTCAGCAAAATGCCAATCGCTCGCCATGTGTCCTACTTGAATATGGACAGTCCTCCTACTTTCAGTATTTTGTAGGCCCGCTTCATCTTGTACGTAAAGATCGTGCTCCTTCTTATGGATCCAATGATGGTCAGTCTTCGAGCTCAGATATAACACCCGAGATCTGTTCTCTTCTACTACGCATTACTCCTATCTGAATTCATATTTGATAGTCATTGGGGATTCTGAATGAGATCCAATGACCACCATTTCTCTTCATACTTGATCTTGCCATTGCCATACTATCATCGCTCTTTTGATCATGCTGATCTTTGTCATCAATGACAAAGACACATACTATGCCTCTGTCTGAGAACATGCCAACATGGACCTCCTTCTTGAAGCGATGACAATTTCTCCTGCTAGCAATCAGTGCCCAACTTGTGGACAAGTTTTTGTCCCAGACTACAATGCCCAAGGACCTCCAAGCCCGAGCTAGCTCTCCCAGGTTTATGGTTTTATTTTGGTTTGGTCAATTTTGCAAAGAATTGAAATTCTCTATCAAGCTCTATAAGACAGTTGGCCATGGCCACTGTTCAGTCGATCATTCTGATATTTTTTGTCAGTTACAGTTACAGTCACAGTCACATATGCACTTGATTTTTGATATCCACCTATCCTGGTTTCCCAGCTGTGGTGGGACATGTGGCGAACTCTTGTTTTTTTATTGACACATACATATGTGAATATCAATATAGGGCTCTTTTATTTAAAAAAAAAAAAAATATTTCCCATAGTTGTTCTCAAGATTAATTTCTTCCACCAATTATTCTTGATGTCAATGCTCTTGTGACTTTTTATATGGAGTATATGAGAGGTTGAAATCTTATTCTTTCAAGTTGGAATTTTCATTTTCATTTTCAGCAGGATGACTTAATTCAGAAAAATTCTCCAACCTTTGATTAGAATTTTCTTCTAAATCATTCAATTCATTGTCTTGTGTCCACATGGGAGAGGGTGGGTTGGCAGCAACATTGAGAACATTTGGGATGAAATTTTTAGCGAATGAATTTTCCAACACATCCCAATGGGTAATGGTCCCAGGCAACAAAGAATAGAACCATTCAAGAGCATCCCCACACAGAGTTCGTGCAAATAATCGACATGTAACATTGTCTTCAATGATATTGAAAACATCACATGTGATTTTGAATTTAAAAAAGTGCTACTTTGCATCCTATGAAGTATTCCCAAAGAACGTGGAAAAAATTTCAATATAAATGTTTGGAATTTGAAAATCTATTTCTAGCAGATTTAAAGGGCTTCTATGTAATCGCCTCTTTCTTTGGTTACCCCCTCCTTTTGCTACACATTGAAAATCCATTGATGGGATTGGTGGAGAAGGTAAAGGAGCATCATGACATGATCAATTTTCTTTGCTGGAGCCACCATGAAAAGTTTCTTGAGATTTTTTAATCTTTCCAATGGAATTACTAGGGTTTTTTAAAGTTGTTTCAATGGAATCAGCAGGGAGTTCATCCTCCCAAATATTTGATGGTTCTTGGTTATTATTGAGGTAATTCAAATATCTTTGGATAATATTTTTATAAGTTCCATACATCTAGAACAAGCAACCAGATTCTTGAATCTTCTTTTTGAAAATCTAAAACATGGATATTCTGGTTCTTCAATCAGATATGAAACAAAGCCACAAATCTCTTGAAAATAAACCATCCCCAGTATGGTCACCAAAAATATTGATCTAAAAGACTATTTTATGGTCTTAAGGTCAACCTCATGAGGATATGAATCCCCCTGCATTTTTATAGAGGTGGTACTCCTCTTTGGTTGAAATGTTGGAATATTCTTCATATGGTTTTACAATGAATGTCAAGAGTGAATGCTAAAGAGAAATCCACGAAAAATGTTCCAAGAAAGATTATATATAAAAATATACAAACCTTATATACAGTTATACAAATGTACACTAGATTATTTAAATAAAATAATGAGTAAAGTGTGTCAACATATATTTGTGTCTACAAGGTTTTGGAGTCTCCCTTCAACAAACATTCTTTCTTTCTTGTAAGATAAACTGAACTCATAATCTTCTATGACTTTTGCAAGATGAAGAAATTAAAGGTCTTCAAAGAAATTTAAATGATAACTTCATTGCAACAAAAAATGATTTTGATAGGAAATACATTTGAAATCACATGCTTTCAACTCAATTCAAATAAATCACTAATGTAGTTCTCTGAGTAGTTATCTACATAATAAATTTATAACAATATCCCAAATATGACAAGTTTAATTGTTGATTATTTGGGTTGGTTGTCATTGATTTTAACCCTTGAAGAAAGTCTGGTAGCGAATTCTGGTAGCACAAAGGTTTGGGTAATGGACCCAAGTTTGTTTGATGTATAATGGTATGAGTTTTAATATATTTGAAGGTGAGACTATTCTATATGGATAGTACATGTCATGTCATTTCCAGTGGTATGTGGAATGTCACATAACTCCTCACGGTTAGAGAGTTATGGCCATGTGAAGTTGGAGAACCCTCATGAGTCATCTAGAAGCCCCAGAAGGTCAAAGTAGTCAAAGTGGTTGCAAAGAAGAAATTATTTAAATAATAAAGTGAAGTGATGAGTGTACTATAAGTCAAAGTTGATACACAAGAAATTATTTAAATAATAAAGTTAAAGGGGAAATTACTAAGTGGACAAGTAGTTAGAAGTGGGTTAGCCCTAAAATGAGGAAAGTGGTTTAAGATGGTTACAAGGTAACCCCTCGAGGAAGCTACATAAAAGTATAAATAAATGGCAAGGGTATCTCATTTAATTACACTTGAGCATATTGAATATCTACAAGTGACTGAGGTATCCAAAGGATATCTAAGGCAAATTTCAGAGGGAAGGTGAAGTAAAGAAGACCAAAATTCAAGGGAGGATAAATTCTTTTGATGATGGTTTCTAAGGTATGTTATTTATAGGTCATCTCACCATTTTCGAAATAACATTTTTTATATAATGATTCAGACTGTGAAATCTGGAGGTCATTGAGGAAACATATCCAAGTAGCTGTGATAAAAATTTCAGCTTGTGGGTCGTTGTATTTTTGGAGTTACACTGCGTGGAAAATAAGGTTGTGGATAGTCCTGAAACTAGTCTAAAACAAGTGTTTTGGGTAAAAATGTCATAACTTATTCATATTAGTTCCAAATTCAGTAAGAACAAATGTATTGGTTAGAGTACAGTCTATATTATTCTGTATACCATTTTCATATCCATACAACAAATATTCCATGTGGGGAATGCTCTACAAGTTTTCTCTCTAGAATAAGCCAAAATTCAACAAGGTATGCCATTTTTGCTATAACTCCTTTTCTGAGAGGTTCCAAGTAGTGAAACATGGAGGAATTGCATAAAAGAAACTGAAGAACATTGTGTAATATTTTCAGATCTTTATTCATTACAGGTACATAGTTATGATTATTTCAAGTTATGGTTGTTGACTAATACAAAATTAGTCATGTGAGACTAAAGTAAAGTTTGATGAAAATGCTAGTCTCTTGTTTTTAAAGTTAAGGAAGGTTTGAAGGTATGTGATCATATACACCAGGTCTATTACAGAGTTACAAATCAGATTTGGATGATGAAATTGATGAAGGATTTTGGTTGATGTACATGTTGAATACATGGTTGAGACAAGTAGTTGATGAGTTGGCACATACATGAGGTGTATAGTTGATGATGTTGGTACATATTGATGAGTCATAGTTTATGTGTATTTGATGCATGATCGGTACATATTTGGTGCATGGTTGATTCACTCGTTGATGGTACAGGTCGAAGTATTGGTTGGTGCATGGTTGATGCACTTGTTTATGGTGAAGGTTGATTACAGGTTGATTGGTACAGGTTTACAACAGTATATCTCACAGTGATAGTGTAACAGTGGTTCCATCAATATACTTCTACGACAAGGTGGTTGGATGGGGCAAGGACAAGTGGTTGTAGCCACCTTCCGGTTATAGCCGAAGAACATAGGGGGTTGTAGCCTCCTTCTAGTTGTAGCCAAAGAATTGGGGAGTTGGAGCTTCCCTCAAGTTGTAGCCTGAGAAACTAGGGGGTTGGAGCCTCCTTCCAGTTGCAGCTAGAAAACAAAGGAATTTGGTGCTTCCAATGAATGTAATTCTTAAAGACATATAAGAAAAAGTGTTCTGTGGTTTCCTTCCACTTTGGGTTTCCACGTAAAAACACTGGTGTACTATGTCTGTGTATGATTGCTCATTTGTTCATTTTTTATTTACTTTGAAAATATTGGATGATAATGCTACATTGATATAACACTTGCATTTTATGGTTAAAAAGTATTAAATTGCTCTATTACTGATCACCCCCCCTCTCAGTAATCCAACAATTAGTATCAGAGCAGGTTCCTTAAGAAATTAGTTTAAACACTGGAAGGAGATCATGGATTATTCTGAGAATGGAGTACCAATGTTTAATGGTCTGAATGGGTTAAAGTATGAGATATGGAGTAGAAGCATGAAAGTAATTTTACAGGCACAGGGGCGTTATATTTGGCTATCAGTCGTTATAGGATATGATAGTTCAAAAAGGGCAAAGACTACAGCCAAGAAGGAATTGAAGAAGAATAAAAAAATAGCAATGGATTTCATCTGGGAAGGATTACCTAATCTAGTAAGAGAAAAGGTTCGTAAATTTTCATCAGCTAAAGAACTTTGGAATAATTTACATGACATATATTATTCACCCATCGTAGATTCAGAAAATGCCAAAGAAGATGCATGTACATATCAAGAAGAAATATGTTCACCATGTCAAACAGATTCAGAGGATGAAGAGTACATAATCAACAAAGGTATGTTGTTTTTCTTTAATTGTGAAAAACGAGGACATCTTGAAATAGAATTCCATGAAGGAAATGAGACAAAAAAAAACTAATTGAAAAAGAAGACAATTATGAAGTAGAATTGATTAGTGCTCTAGATGAACTAAGAAAATAAAGAGAAGAAAAAAAATCGCTCAAGAAAGAATTGATGAAACAAAAGGAAAGTGTTCACATTTTTGAAGAATCCCAATAGGTCATCGAGAACTTAATAATTCAACTAGAAGAAGCCAGAAAGATCGAAGAAAATCTTGAATATCAAAAGAAGAATTTTGAAGCCAACATAGCAGCACAGAAGGAAGAAGCAAAAATGAGAGACAATATATTGACAGGTCATCTTAAGGAAAGAACTAACGATCTAAACTAGCTTGAGGTAGAGTTTGGTCAAGAAGAGAAAGGACTTGAAGAAGAAATAATCACAATAAAGATACATCTTGAAGAAGAGAAAAGAACAAAAGAAATCATGAAGTCTCAGATAATGAAGAAATGAGAAGAGGTTGAAAATCTTGAAGAAGAAGTTGTCACATTGAGAAGTAAAATCGTCAAGCTCAACAAGAACTTCGAAGAGATAGAAACATCCACATTGGTCATAGAGAATGAAAAAAAGTACTCTAGGTAATGAAGAAAATAGAAAGAGTTATGCAGAAGTACTCAAAGGAAGGAATCATGGTCAACTAGAATCTAAGGAAACTATTGAAGATACATATTCAAGAAAACCATCCATGTTCAAGCCACAAAGAAGCTTCAATCATGATCATGATCAGTCAAGGAAGAAATTCAGAATGACTACACAACACAGAAGATCATTCACTCCCAAGTATGCAAATTTCTTTTATGTTCATTGTTTTTATTGTACTAATTTTGGACATAGGGTTGCAGATTGCAGGGATTATAAAATAAATGTTCAAAAAAGAAATTCCTATGTGGCCCCACGTAACATTGAATGTTACAAATGTCATAACTATGGACATGTAGCTAGTTATTGTAGAAGAATGATTGATGCTTCCATGAAAGAGAACATTGATATCAGATATAAGAAATTATGGATAAGAAAACATGAAGAACAAGTGAACAAAGACCAGGTCCCAGAGATCGCAAGATTGGAAATAAAATGAGATGAAGAAAATTCTACAGAGAAAAAGAAAGATGTCAGATACAGAAAGGTTTGGAAAATAACTGAAAGAAAAGAAGGACATGTAAATAAGGAACAAGTTCAAGAGATTGTACTTTCAGGCATTGTAGTCAAAGATGAATCCACAGACATAAATAAAGAAGTCAAAGCTTAGAGAGATGATGAATCTACCAATGAATATGATGATGAATACACATCAGAGCATGAATTGTTTTGATCCATCCGGCTTAGAGACTCCCGAGTAACATGAATATTACACAGGGGGAGTCTATGTGATAGCTATGATAGACCAAAGAACCATCCTTCAAGTAGCTTGCAGAGTTTGAGTAGATAGATCCATAGCAGTCAGTTAGCAGGAGTACAGTTTGATAGTTGTAGTAGTGAAGGCTTCATGATAGTATAGTAATAAATGGGTTAGCATTATGGGCAGTTGTGCAGAAGAGACTTGGACATTATGGACATAGATGGATTTGTAAGAACACTTAGCAGGTGTGGACATATATATGAAAGTGGAAGAGATCATGGATTCATAGATTGGTTCAGAGAGTGGTTCAGAGAAAAAGGAACATTATTGATGTTAATTACACAGGAAATGGCTTGAACAATGCTAATGGACTCCAAATTGACAGATATGTTTTGGACACATGCAATGCATACAACAGTTCACATTCAAAACAGAGTAATGTTAAAAAACAACAATGAAAAAACTCCCTACAAGCTATGGAAAGGCATACCAACTGTTGAAGCTAGGTTTGAAAAATTTTCACCTTTAAAACTAAAACTTTTCTCTTTCGAGATTCATTTTTTTTGTAAGGTATAATCCTTGCTATCAATCCAAAAGACCGATACCAAAGTCCTGAATTGATTTCATTTCTTCATTATAACTAAAGATAAGAAGCTCAAATGTTATTAAAGTCTAGACGCACGTCCGTAAAGTACTTTAAATCGCGATAATGTAAAAACCCTAAAGGAGTTAATTAACCATCTTTTTAACCTTTCGGGATTCGGGGTTTACTCAGAACAATATTTATTCAATACATTTTGAATTGCGAAATCTCGATTCCCGATTTCCCGAAAGAAGTGAAAATCGGTCTTAATCCCAATTAATTTAAAATTGTTCTCATCGTGATTTCAGGATTCGGGGTTTGGTGTTGACATACCTCATGTAACCGTGATCCCCGAAACCCCGAAACACGAAGTCGTGACTCAATATTGAAGTTAAGGTTTAAATCTAATCTCATCGCAATTTCGGAATTCGGGTTTTAGTGGTGACATACCTCATGTAACCGTGATCCCAGAAACCCTGAAATGCAAAGTCCTGACTCAATACCGAATTTTAAAGAGAACTAACTTCATTTTAAAAATACATTAAATGGTAATTAAACTTCTTAAGTACTTTCTTTTCAGCCTCCATCAAAAGAATTTTTTTTAATGTTGATTTTAGAATTGCCGAAATACGACCATATTAATAACGGATAGATTGTGATTTCTGTGACACAAATGCATATCTCAGAGATATTCTTCGCATTAAAGGTATTAAATTCTTGACAGCTACGTCAGTACTTCCACCATAAAATGAGTTAAAAGAAAACTAGAGTTCTATGTTTCGAAACTTATTCTCGCTTTTTCTATCAGATATAGGATAATACAGTCGAGCTTTCACACCTCTCTTCTATGATAGGTTTTCTTTCCAATACAGAGTCATGGCACCAAAGAAGGGACCCAAGAAGAGTGAAGATACAGCTGAGACTTCCAGCCTAGAGGGAGATGTCATATCAGACACCACACCACATGCTATTGACTCAATTAAATCATGGAGACAGATTTATGAAAATCTGGATTGCGAGATAAAAAATCCCCCTAGCAATTATGAGAATCACCTTCAGGACATAGCAAAATCAGAGCTTCACAAAATTGCAACACGCCCACGGCTCATGCTGTACAATGACATGGTCAGTTGGGCTTTAGACAAAGTTGATATTCCGACGAGTCTAGAACCCCCTAGAAATTTTACACAGTTCTTGGAGAAATGTATTAAATGTAGAAAATCAAAAGAAGGAGAGTCATCGGCAAAGTAAGAGCATTATTTGGAAGGGCTTTTACTTCCCAGAAAATGGAAAAATGAAGAAAATCATGAAAACGGTTTTGGATCTACTTTTTAACAAATAGTTAGTCTCTAAGAATTAGGAGCTCACCAACCGTCCTAAGATTGGTGGTTTTTGTATAAATGTAATTTTTGAAGACTAAGAAAGGGCTTTTTTCTAGAGGGATTGTAAAGAGATAACTTCATTTTGCCTGAATTAATACAATATAGATTGAAGATTCCAGATCTGGTCAAGACTGAGTTATGTGTTTCTCTGTCATTCTATTTTTTATTCCATACTTTCGTTTGAAGTGTTTTATATGGTAATTTCTATTATAATAATTAAAATAGTCAGATTATCTAATCGTTTGCAGTTTTTTCTCTGTATCAGCTTTCAGCGGATATAAGACCTATGAACTTTTTAGGACTCTGAAACTGTATGCTTCTGCAAAGTTATTACCCATTTTCTTGTATTTACTTAAAATTAGATTCTTCTTAAATTGATGCCTCATTTTTGTTATACAACTACATGTTTCCTTTTTCTTCATTCCATCCACTGTCTCCTTCAAAATTTGACTCAGATACTAGAAAAGGCCTTTATTTCTATTATACTATTAATTCATAATTTGGAAGTTCTATTTTTATAATTTTGAACCAGAAATTTGCGACCCTTGAAAATATTCTTGATTTACAAAAAAGAAACCCTCAGTTTTCATGATTGTTCCAATTACCAGACAACCCAATATAGAACCCGGTCTATCAGACCAAACAAGCATTGTGTTAAACATATTCAATACCATATTAAAAACAACAGATACATGGGTAGAAATTGAAAGATCATGGGCTGCAATTGAAAGGGATATTAGCATTCAAGAACAATGGGAAGCTAGTCAGAGACAGTTAAGGAATCAACCGTGATCTCAGTTTCCTTTAAAAATTTTCTTTTTACCGATTAATTATCTCTACATTTTTTTGGATCCTTGATGGTATACTTTAGAGACTTAAAGTATAAACTCAAGAATAACACCAACAAATGTGAAGCACTTCAGAGTATTTGGAAGAAAATGCTACATCAAAAGAGAAGATGGTAGAATGGGAAAGTTTGACTCTCATGTGGAAAAAATGAGTACTTGTTGGTTACTCAAGTACAAGGAAAGCATACAAGTGTTACAATCTGAGATTGAACAAAGTTGTGGAAATAATCAATGTAACAATTGATGAAACAGGTGGACGAAAATCAAAGGAAGAAGAAAATGAATCAATGGAACAACTTTATGAAGAAGAAGTAGAAGAAGAAGATGAAGAAGATGAGATAGAAGTAGAAGAGCAATTCAACAAGTGTCTCCAAAGACACCTAGAAAACAAGTACAAAAGAATCATCCTTCAGATCAGATTATCAAAAATAAGGATGTAGGAGTTGAGACTAGAAGAAGAATCCATTCACCAGAACAAATGCACCTAGCACTCTTATCTACGATTGAACCAAACAGTTTTGAAGAGGCCATGAAGGATGAATACTGGAATAAGGCCATGGATGAAGAATTGGATTAAATAGAGAAGAATGACACCTGAGAATTGGTTCCAAGACCAAAGAATAAGAATGTGATTGGCACAAAGTGGGTTTTCAAAAATAAATTGAATGAATATGGACATGTTACAAGGAACAAAGCTAGATTGGTATGTAAAGGATACACATAGGTTAAAGGAATCGAATTTGAAGAGACATTTTCCCCAGTTGCTAGAATGGAAGCAATCTGATTTCTCTTAGCTTATGCATGCTCCAAGAATATTAAAGTGTATTAGATGGATGTGAAATAAAAATTTCTAAATGGGGAACTTGAAGAATAAGTCTACATCGAACAAACATAAGGATTTCAATTTTCAGAGAACACAGATTGCATGTGCAAATTGAAATAGGCCTTGTATGGTCTAAAACAGGCTCATAGAGCATGGTAATCTTGTTACACATGATTTTGGTCACTCTGGTGATGTCTCTACAAGTGATGTATTTAGGCTCCCACGAGGACTTTTTGCCTGAGAAAAGTGACTCATGTCTCCTTCCAAAAAACACATTTTTAAGATGAGTTCGTAGGCTGCCTATATTACAGAGTGAGAAAATCTTTCATTCTCGCAGGAAACTCACACTTAGGGTGCGAACTATTCGCAGACTGCTCTATGGGTAGGGTGTGAACCTATTTCAAAGATTGGAAAAGAGAAGAGGTCACGAAGGTTCTAGAAAGGAATCTTCTAGAAAATGAGTTGGCATTCGCATGGTTGGCATCCTACTGACTTCTCAGATTTAGTGGGATCATCCTCATCCATTTAACCATCTCTCCTTCTCCTATATATTGAAAGGTTTCTCATGGAAAAGGTTAAGCAAGATTGAATGAAGAATTGGTGAAAGAATTGTGTGAAGAACTCTGCTTGGATAGAAGCTTGAAGACTCTATTTGGTCTATCAAGTTGTATTGGATATTCTTCATGCAAGTGTAGAGAAAGTGTGTGTGTTGGAACCAAGGTTCATTGAAAGGAAGCTTGTGACATCAAGGAAATCCAGTTGTATCTTCTACTTTCATTTAATATAATACAATGACATGTCCCTTTCCCATAAAATCACTCTTATTTTATTGCATAACTCCTTGATCATATGCATAGGTTGACATTGAATATACTTTGTTATCTTCACTTTGGTTGGTTTTTGTTGTCTCAGACCTAATTTCATAAGAGCAGCGGAGTGAAGAGGGAACAACAGAGACCTAATGAAGTGATATAAAGGTATTTCACTCATTCCCTCTTAGTAGTAGATTCAATGACAGCAACTTAGGGAAAGAGTCATGTCTTGTCCTGTTTTGTTCTGGATCCAGGTGGATCTAGGGAGATCTGTTAGTTTCTGCACCTACTGATTTATCCAATAACAACTCTAGACTGGATAAATATCTACAACAGGTAGGGTTCAGAAAAGGAAGTGCAAACAAAAACCTCTACATCAAGGTAACTCAAGATAGTATTTTATTAATTGAAGTTTATGTTGATGATATTATTTTTGGAAGTAATGATGATAGGTTAAGCCAAAAATTTGCAAAGGATATGTAGAATGAATTTGAAATTTCATTATTTGGAGAACTATCCTTCTTTCTGGGTCTTTGGATATGTCAAAGCAACCAAGGAATTTTTATTTCTCAAAATAAGTATATCAAATAAATGCTAAAGAGGTTCGGAATGGAATATTGCAAACCAGTTACCACTCCTATGCAAACCAGTTGCAAGTTGAGAAAAGATGATGATTCAAATTCTACAGACCAGAGACAATACAGGTCAATGATTGGCAGCTTACTATATGTGATAGCATCCAGACTAGATGTAATGTAGGCAGATGGACAGGTGGCACGATTTCAAGCAACACCAAAGGAATCACATGTATTAGCAGTGAAGATGATTTTCAGATATCTCAAAGGAACATAAGAGTTTGGATTATGGTATCCAAAAGGAAAAGATCTATCACTTATTTCCTACATAGATGTAGATTGGGCAGGTTGCATTGATGACCAATGAAGCACCAGTGTAGCAACGTTATACTTGGGTGAGTGTTTTGTATCCTGTCTAAGAAAGAAAAAATCATCAATATCTTTATCTACGACCGAAGTAGAGTATATTGCAGCAGTAGGATGTTGTACTCAAGTTCTATGGATGAACATAACTTTGACAGATATACAGGTTGAGTATGATGAGCCCATTCCATTCTATTGTGATAATACAAGTGCCATCAGTATCTCAAAGAACCCATTGATGCAGTCCACTACAAAGAACATTCCAATAAAGTATCACTTTCTATGGGAACATGTTGTAGAGAATAACATTAGAGTTGAATATGTGGGCATAAAAGAACAAGTGGTAGATATCTTTTCAAAACCACTTCCACGAAAATCCTTTGAGTATCTTCGCCAGAGACTCGAAGTAATTTATACTCCAAAATGAATGATTTTGAATGCTTATCTTATATGTCTTATATTTACACAAGGAAGCACCATAAAGACGATAGTTCATGTTGGGAGATCAGTTTCAGGAAGAGTTCAGTCAGGGGGAGTGGCCTCGGATGGAAAGATACCTTTTCCATTGATGACAAAGGGGGAGTGATTTATAAAATGCAAAGGTAAATGCTTGGAGAAAGAGAACATAGGCATGGTTCCAGGGGGAGAATGAGTGATATGACTTCAGTATTGCCATCAATGCCAAAGGGGGAAATTTTTTATTATTTGGGTTGGTTGTCATTGATTTCAACCCTTGAAGAAAGTCTGGTAGTGAATTTCGGTAGCACAAAGGTTTGGGTAATGGACCCAAGTTTGTTTGATGTATAATGGTATGACTTTTAATATATTTGAAGGTAAGACTATTCTATATGGATAGTACATGTCATGCCATTTCCAATGGTATGTGTAACATCACATAACTCCTCACGGTTATAGAGTTATGGCCATGTGAAGTTGGAGAACCCTCATGAGTCATCTAGAAGCCCCAAAAGGTCAAAGTAGTCAAAGTGGTTGCAAAGAAGAAATTATTTAAATAATAAAGTGAAGTGATGAGTGTACTATAAGTCAAATTGGATA
>ML795012.1:485614-499323 GCA_009831015.1 Picea engelmannii | reverse complement strand
ATTATTTAAATAATAAAGTGAAGTGATGAGTGTACTATAAGTCAAATTGGATACAAAAGAAATTATTTAAATAATAAAGTTAATGGAGAAATTACTAGGTGGACAAGTTGTTAGAAGTGGGTTAGCCCTAAAATAAGGAAAGTGGTTTAAGATGGTTAGAAGGTAACCCCTTCAAGAAGCTACATAAAAGTATAAATAAGAGGAAAGGGTCTCTCATTTAATAACACTTGAGCATATTGAATATCTAAAAGTGACTGAGGTAACCAAAGGATATCTAAGGTGAATTTTAGAGGAAAGGTGAAGTAAAGAAGGCCGAAATTCAAAGGGAGATAAATTCTTTTGATGATGCTTTCTAAGGTATGTTATTTACAAGTCATAACACCATTTTCGCAATAATTTTTTTCTAGAATTATTCAGATCGCGAAATCTAGAGGCCATTGAGGAAACATGTCCAAGTAGCTGTGATAAAATTTTAGCTTGTGGCTCGTTGTAGTTTTGGAGTTACATTCTGTGGAAAATAGGGTTTGTGGCTAGTCCTGAAACTAGTCTAAAACAGGTGTTTCAGGTAAAAATGTCATTAATTATTCATAACAGATCCAAATTCAGTAAGAGTAAATGAATTATTTAGAGTACAATATGTAGTATTATGTGTACCATTTTTAGATCCATACACCAAATATTTTGTGTGGGGCACGCTCTACAATTTCGCTCTCTAGAATAATCCAGAATTTAGCAAGGTATGCCATTTTTGCTATAACTCCTTTTCTAGGAGGTTCCAAGAAGTGAAACCTAGAGAAATTGCGGAAAACACATTGAAGAATATTTTGTACTATTTTTAGACCTTTATTCATTAAAGGTACATAGTTATGAATATTGCAAGTTAGGGTTGTTGAATAATCCAAAACTAGTCATGTGAGACTAAAGTAAAATTTGATGAAAATGATAGTCTCTTGTTAAGGAAGGTTTGCAGGTATGTGATCATATACACCAGGTCTATTACAGAGTTAAAAATCATATTTGGATGATGAAATTGATGAGTTCTTTTGGTTGAGGTACATGTTGGGTACATGGTTGAGACAAGTAGTTGATGAGTTGGCACATACATGAGGTGTATAGTTGATGATGTTGGTACATCTTGATGAGTCACAATTTATGTGTATTTGATGCATTATTGGTACATATTTGGTGCATGGTTGATGCACTCAATGAGGGTAGAGGTTGAGGTACATGTTGGTGCATGGTTCATGCCCTTGTTTATGGTATAGGTTGATTACAGGTTGTTTGGTACAGGGTGTTACAGGTTGATTGGTACATGTTTACAACAGTATATCTCACAGTGATAGTGTGATAGTGGTTCCATCATTCTACTTCTACGACATGGTGGTTGGACGGGGAAAGGACAGGTGGTTGTATCCACCTTCCGGTTGTATCCAGAGAACATCGGGGGTTGTAGCCTCCTTTTGGTTGTAGCCAGAGAATTGGGAAGTTGGAGCTTCCCTCAAGTTGTAGCCTGAGAAACTAGGGGGTTGGAACCTCCTTCCAGTTGTAGCTAGAAAACAAAGGAAGTTGGTGCTTCCAATGAATGTAATTCTTAAAGACATATAAGAAAACTCATTCTGTGTTTTTCTCCCACTTTGGGTTTCCACGTAAAAACATTGGTGTACTATGTATGTGTATGATTGCTCATTTGTTCATTGTTATTTAATCTAAAACTATTGGATGATAATGCTAAATTGATATAACACTTGCATTTTATGGTTAAAAATGATTAAATTTCTCTATTATTGATTTACCCCCTCTCAGTAATCCAACAATTGCCATGATTTTAATGGATATATAGCCACAAGAATATACACTGTGGATTTATAAATTATAATAGCAACATAGCCACAGACCAATATATTGTGGATCTTATGTGACAACATTACTCTATTACTTTCCATCGCAGCCTGGGGAAATAAATATTCAAAGGAAGTTCCCAAGGGTCTCCATCTCGTCCTCAATTCTGAAGTACGATTATAACTATGTGAATAAATGTCTTGATGTCGAACATGGTATAAACCACTTGATTACTGGTCATTGATGTATACCGTTAACAAGTGTGAGGGAAATCACCATTAATCCCAATGAACCCCAAGGTACTTTAGTACATTCCTTCAAATGTGAATTAATGAGTTGAATCCGAACATCTGATGAAATCTTGTTATCAAAGGTCAATGATGTAAACCCCCTGTCAAAAGAGAGGAAACCTAGATAATGATTTGGCATCAATAGGAAGTGATTCATCATAGGATGGCCTTGATGTATCCCCTATTATCAGCACAGGGGCAGACCTGACATTCAACGCACCAACAAATCCCTAACTATCGGCCCTTTTGGCAACACCTGTGAAGTAGATGAAGTCTCACCCGAGGTAGAGGCAGGTGTGGTTGCAGGACTCAGGTGTCTGCAAACTTAGTTGGGACATAGATCTGTGATTCTAACACTTAGAAAACACTTTAGCATAGATCATTCATTAGTATTTAACCCTCATGGAACTCCACAGATAGCGCAGAGCACCGCAACATTCACTTAGATCTAGGTTAAGTTAGCACTTAGCAACAAAAAAATAGGTCTAGTTCTCAACACTTTCATATATGTCAGATCTACATCCATACATCTAAGAAGAACAAAGCAAAGTATATCTATCTAAGTATATCATAGCAAATCACATAGCATAATCATATCAAAGAACAACACATGGAAAGAGACAAACACATTAGATCGAGGCACCAAGCACAACACATAGGTTTACCGTGGCTCACCCCCACCCTGGGGCTACGTCCACAAAGTCTTCTTCTTCTTTATTAGCTTTGGTCAATCTGATTGCAACACAGAGCTTAAAATTGTACTCCTCATAGGATAGGAGATCTGCGCACACCTCGCTAGATCCTCGTTCCCTGAGTAGATCTAGCATAGAGCCTTCTTACAATCTATGCACTCAGCACTTACAACACTTGCACTCATCTCTGCAAGTCGGTCACACAGTACACACACAACCTTTACTAGTACTTAGCTTATTCGCCTCTCTTACATTGCCTAGCTACTTATTTATACTTTACAAAATAGGCCTAAACATGGGTAAACCCATGGGATGACATCTCATACCCATTACATTAACCCAAAAACCTAAAAGAGGCCCAAAGTGGACCGAGATCCCGTGATATCTGCTTCACTTGGCACTCCATATTTGATAGGGTGTTGAAGTCCAAAATGGTCAAATATGACCAAGTGTTCCTCAAATCTTGGTAAAGGGCCAACAAGCCCCCAACACTCACCTGTGACTCATCTCGAGTCACTTTGGTCTGATCAATTCCACCTCGAATTCCTCGAGCTTGGCTCAAGCTACTTCGACCTGCTATAGTGTGACAGCCTCTTGCTCAATGAACTCCCAGATCACTACGTCATTGACTGGCCCTTCTAGGCGTTGTTCTGCGGTGATGACAACCTGTTCAAGCTCGACTCCCTAACTTTCAATTTCAGTGAATAGTTGGCATGCCTTTTCTTGGATTGGTTAAATTCGTTGGGAGACTTCCATCACTTTACTTTGCAGTGTGTGTACCTGTTGTTGGGTGGTGCGTTGTTCTAGAAGTATCTTCATATGTTCGACTGGGATCAAGGCCTTCAGCTACGCCTGTAGTGTATCTACATGCTTCTTTGCTTCTTGGAGTTGTGCCTCTAATGCCTACAACTCAAGATTCTTTGCGAGGTTCTCGTAAGTCTGGGTGCTTCCAGTGTTCAGTTGCTTGTATTCCAAGGCAAAGGTTTTTAATCGGCCAGTTGTGCTTTGGGTAGTTTCCTCCCTTAGGTCTCTTACTTCTTGAGGAGTCTCGGGCATGGTACAAAGTTCCAGATCTGCGATGCGCTGCTAAAGTTGTTGGATTACTTCTTCCATTTGTGCCACCTGCCATGGGATTTGTTCTTCAATATTTAATTCTATGACCATCACAGAGTGAAGGGATTTGTGAACCCTTTCCTATACTTCAAGTTGCTCTGCTAGTAACTGGTCCTTGCTCTGCTATAACTGTGCTTTTTCTTCCTCCCACTTTGCTTCCAGGGCAAGATTTTCCCATTCTTCCCTACTCTGTTGTTCTAGAAGTGCGCTCTGTACTTATGTCAAAGCTTGGGTGGCTTGCACTGTGTCTTCTTGAGCTCGTCGAAGGCGAGCTTCGAATTTATCGGCGATCTAGTGTAATTGAGTGGGCTCATCACTTGTTCCTATTGTTTCAGTTGTCAAGGGTGCCATAGAAATTTCTCAGCTGGACTGGAGTGCCTACTGCACTTCTTGAAGTTCACCCTTGATTCGGCTGAATACCTCCTCCTTCTTCGCTTCTTGCTTTTCTTCGATCTCTAGTGAAGCATCATTCAGCACAACGATTAAGAAGTCGAAGTCATCCGGTGTGAGGGTGGTCTTAAACGTAGTCCAGGTGGCCTTAGATTTCTTTCAGGATGAGGGATTTGGTGGGGTAATATTCCTTTTCTTGGAGGGGTCCTCCTCCTCTCCAGGTGGAGTAACCTCGCCTTTGTTTTTCTCAACTTTTGTGCCCCCTAGTTATTCACCATCACCCCCCTGTGCAGGTGAGATCGAAGTAGTCTTTGTGGATGTGCTATGGACTTCTAGAACTTCATCATCCTTCTTAGTCTTTCTCGGTCCAGGTGTATCTGGCATAGCTTCAGGGCTATCTACGTCAAATATCTCTACAGGGTCTACTACAACAAGGAGGTCTGCTGACCATTCCTTGGTAATCTTCTCCAAGTCTTCTTCTGTCAACTTGTAGTATGATTGGAGCTAATGTTTATGCTCATCAGCACGCACTATGATATAGGTGAAGTGGCAGTCTGCGTTGAATTGTATCAAAGGTCTAAAACTATGCAGTGTGTTCAGGATGAGGCACGGTGTAGACTGGATTGCATTCTTCAATTGGTTTTAATAGGCATGGAAGATGGCATTGGACGGCCACTGCTTGTTCATGCCGCTGGAGTACCACAACATACAGAACTTCACGGCCAGTGGTTTGAAGGGTTCGATCTCCAGAAAAGTGGCACCTTCTGGAAGCTCCCATGCGATGAAAGTGATTAGTATGAGCAACCAACTAAAGTGGAACTCATACCCTTGGTCTTGTGATTCTATACAATCAATATCTAGTTGGTTGACTAGGTACTGTGCCCAGTTCATCTGTAGTCCCTCGACGCACTTCCTTGTGAGGTCAACTACAAATCTAGTCACTTGCATTGGTCTATTTTTGTGAACTAGCTTGCCCGCAATCAGTTGACAGGAAAGGCACACTGTGCCACTCTAGATAGAGGTTTCCTTGTAGCCTCACGTGCCTTTTTTGACATCGCCATAAGTTTCTTTTATTTTCTAAGAAAGAGCGCGATCTGCGGTCTTTCCGGGATAAAACTCCTATGGGTCGGGGCCCTACATACTAAGTCCTATGATCTGCTTGATAAAGGTTGGATCCACAGTGATGTGGTGGTCTAACCATAAGTATCCTCCGTGGTAGCAGGATAGCAACAACTTGACGCATGCATTGACTTCTTGGTGTCTACCGAAGTGTAGGATCTTCATTACATTAAGCAGTGTGGACTGCGTGAGGTTCTGGGTCCATGACTATGGAAAAATCTTATAATTCTTTCCTTTGGTCCTGGTTAAGTACTTATGCAGGGCTAACATACTGTAAACTTTACGATCTCCACGGTTAAAAACACTAAATTTCAGGGCTACAAGCTTATCCTGGTCAGCACGAACTACGCGCACCCCTTTCGAAAGGTATGCGATGATCAAAGTGTACTTGAAGTATCTAGGTACACTGTCATGATTTATGGCACCACTCAGAGGTGGTAAGTAAGTAGGTAGAATGCGTGGGATAAGCTTGGCAAAGGCGATGTCATCCCTGTTCTTGGTCCGTCTTTCATCGGTCGCTCGGGATGGACCGATGCGAGCAGTGGAAGGGGAGGCCTGGACTCCTCTTGTTGATGATGCTTGGACTCCTGTAGATAATCCTCTCTTCAACATGACTCTCTCAGTCATTAGGTCAATCAAAACTTCTTCAACTACTTTATTGGCAGTGTTGAGCTCGTCCGACATACAAGCTTGGGTCAACTAGCTCGGGTGTGAAATGAATTCAAAGACTTCAGTGAATGGTATGGGAACAAGGCAATGATCACAGGGTGAAGTAGTCTTAGGTTCGGTCTCAAATTATCACTTAGCAAAAAGTATTCTCGGTGCGTGGTGCAACAGACTAAGTAGGGAAACTTAGCAACGGTCTGCTTGCAACGGGTATGAGGCTATATTAATTTATGTTCTGTCTGTTATGGTGCGGTCAAATGGTCTAGTGATGAACCATAAATTCTTTTCGATCTGTTCGGAGTGGCAGTCGAACAGTTATACCAGCTTCCGACAGATATATTGCTTCACCATGGTGAAGTGACCTATGTCATTGTTCTGATATCTCGACGACGTTCAAATTCTGCAAGTTTTTCTTCTGGGTGGCTCCCTCTGGAATTTTTTGTAGCCTGTCGAGCTTAGCTCTCTTTTTACTTAGCTTCCTAGCCTTCTTTCCAGTGAGCTTCATATCGATTATTCCCTTCCCATTCTGATTCTTATTTTCCTTAGACATAGTTACTTCACGTTGTTGAGATTCTCTTCTAAGAATCAGGGGTAATACTTCTTCTATATCTGAGACAGATACTTCAATCTTCTATGAGTCCTCTAATGCTCTTACATATTTGACATCTTGGCTTCTAGTGTCAAACAACTTTGATTTGCTTTCCTGTTCTTCAATCAACTTCGCGATCCTTCTAGTCATGAAATATTTTAACTCTTGTCTCTGCTTTTCTAAAACTTCTTCTTCTTCCTTCTTTCTAGCCTAATCTCTATCAACCCAAGGTTTTCCTTGTAATATGGTAAATGGGGCATTGTCCTCAATAAATTTGATAATCTCGAAATCTTCCTTTGTCAAAGTTCCCTTGACTGTCACAGGTATCTGAGAGAGCCTTCCACATAACATCATCAGTTTTACTTTGAATAACCCTATTCCTCCTAATGAAGGGATCATAGCAGGCTTCCCTATAACTTTCCAATTTCTTTCTGGCATAATGTTCACTTGTGTTTCTTCATCAAGAATACAGTCAATGTCGAAGTCCCCTATTTTGGATTCGATTTGCTCCTTTTCTTTGAAGATATTTGGTAACCTAACATGTCGGTGATTATTCAAGGTGTCTTTCATCTGTAGCAATACCTTCTCTGATTCCTTCTGAGTTTCTACTATTTTTGGATCTTCCTTAGGGTTTTCTTCATTTATATTTATTCTTTCCATCTTAGCAATCATTCTAGGCCAATCCAACACTTCGTGGTCCAAGGCTTTGCAACAGAGACAACTAGGTCTTCCACCGGGGCATTCCTAAGCAATATGTCCCAGTCTTCTACAACTGTAACATAGGGTTAACCCTCTCTTTTGTTTAAATGTTCCCTAACTTCTTCTGTACTGCACACCAGGATCATGGTAGCTAGCCTGCAAAAAATTCTTTCTAGGATACTGCATCCATTGGTTAGTCCAAACATTCTTTCTATGTATAGGTATAACATATATATCATTATACTTATCAGATCTATTCGTATCAATCTTTCTTTCATCTATCAATGCCCTAGTTTTGAAGCTAGGAAAGAATCTATCAATCATACCTAGATCCATGCTTTAGAAACAAAAAAAAAATTCGCTAATCTCACTTCTACAGAGCACAGAAATTTCAGATCTTAGAAACTTTTAACTATCCTTACCTTTATTAGAGCACAGAGCTTACAGATATTACCTTTTTTCTGTAGATTTGACCTCTTTCTTTCAGAAATTTCCACTTTTACTTTTCTTAGAGAACAGAGCATTCAGATCTCTCTTCTTTTCTTCAGATCTAATCTTCCTTTCTATAGATCTGACCTTATTTTAGGCACAAATATTCACTGGTTGGGTAAACAACTGCGCACTAGAGAAACAAATCTACGCATAGAGCTTTTACAATTTCAGGATGGACTTTCTGCACAAAGCTTCTTCTTCCTTAGTTCCCAACAATCACAGTTTCAGGTCCCGGCAACGGAACCATTTGTTGACACAGGGGCAGACACAGGGTTCAACGCTTCAACAACGCACAAACAAAACCCTAACTACCAGCCCTTTCGGCAACACCTACAAATCAGATGAAGTCTCACCCGAGGTAGAGGCAGGGGTGGTTGCAGGACTCGGGTGTCTGCAACCTTAGCTGGGACATAGATATGTGATTCTAACACTTAGAAAACACTTTAGCATAGATCATTCATCATTATTTAACCCTCATGGAACTCCGCAGATGGCACAGAGCACCGCAACATTCTCTTAGATATAGGTTAAGTTAGCACTTAGCAACATCAAAATAGATCTAGCACTCAACACTTTCATATATGTTAGATCTACATACATACATCTAAGAAGCACAAATCAAAGTATATCTATCTAAGTATATCATAGCAAAGAACATAGCATAATCATATCAAAGAACAATACATGGAAAGAGACAAACACATTAGATCGAGGCACCAAGCACAACACATAAGTTTACCATGGTTCACCCCCACCCTGGGGCTACGTCCACAAAGTATTCTTCTTCTTTATTAGCTTTGGTCAATATGATTACAGCATAGAGCTTAAACTTGTACTCCGCATAGGACAGGAGATCTGCGCACACCCCACCGGATCCTCCTTCCCCGAGTATATCTAGCATAGAGCCTTCTTACAATCCATTCACTCAGCGCTTACAAAACTTGCACTCAGCTCTGCAAGTCAGTCACACAGCATACACACAACCTTTACTAGCACTTAGCTTATTTTCCTCTCTTACATTGCCTAGATACTTATTTATACTTTACAAAATAGGCCTAAACATGGGTAAACCCATGGGCCTGTTATCACTCTGTAAATTCCCAGATGTTGTTATGAGGTAAGAAGAAACTTATCAGAGGTAACCTTAACCAACCGCTTCGAAACTGAAATCTATCCCTACCAGTTTCAGAGAGGGATCTCTCTGTTAGTTTTAGATTTGTCTGAGTTTTCAAAGATTTTAGGCTAGTTAAAAAGATTGTAACCGAGTTGTTTGTATTGTTTTTGAATAAAATGGTTGAATGTCACTTACGGTTCGATTGGGATATGGGGTCTATTTTTAAAAGATAGAAGTCAAAGACAATTTTACAAGATTTGTTTCATAGGGAAAGATAGTGCTAATGCTGGATTCTTTAGAAACAAAAATGGTGTATTGCTGGAAAAATGAGATATCAGTTAATAACAAAAAAACATTTAAGAATTTCTTTGTTATAACCTCGGAAGAAAAACATTTAAATCTATAAAAGATTAAGAACAGAGTACGTGAAGGTAAATTCTGCAACTTTAACTTCTTTTAAAGATCAGATTCAGAAAGACAATATGGTAACTGAGAAGGAAACAATTGTACACAGATAGAAGGAACTTCACCAACAATTGACACGTAGGAATCCTGTGAAACTTCTCTTTGTATTACTGAAATGACTTCTTGATAAAAATTATGGCAACTAGAGCTTGCTCAGGCGTAAAGATCAACAACCCTCAATACTTCTAAGTGGGAAATATTTATAATAAAAGTTACAATGACCCTGTCATAAATGATCAGGACGTGATGGATTCTAAATTTAACTAACTAACTCAACAAGATACAAAACTTTAGGGACTGTTAATGATGTGTCGAATTCTTCAAGCTAATTTTGGGGACGGTCATTGGTGAGTCATCTGCACGACTTTGTCTGATCTAATTGTTAACTGGACTTGAACACCTCATCTCCTACTCGATCAAATTGCATAACTCTTCCCATCGTAGCTGACTCGGAATAGTGACTTTGAGTAATCTTCGGTATATTTCATCCATTTATGTGTACCTGGAAAAATTTGGCTTGATGATGAAAATGTACCGGATCTCATGTTGTATGTTGATGTCTGGCTGTAAAGTTTCTAAGAATGCCTTACCTATTATGCTTCCCTCTATTCCTGAAAATTTCAAACTATCTTTGGCTACCATGGACAACTTATGTTTATAATCAGGAAGGGTCATTAACTTATCATTTAGGACCATTAATTCTGGGAGACCTTTCTTCTGCAGATCTTTGATCTTACTGAAAAATATTTGAACTCCTGCATCCATAGTCTGGACTTTCTCTTCCAACCGCAACATAAGCCCTCTCTTGGTCAAAACCCTCTTGACTTCGAGGATGGTTTATGTCCTATCCTCAATATTCAAATCTTCTAATTCCTCGGTTTTTGAATTCAGGAATCTAATGATCTTAGTGGCTTCTGTGGGCATTTCTCCCAGCTCTCCTTTTATTTTTTCAATAGCCTGCCTACTCCTCTATACCAATTCCTTTTTCTCGTACATGATTTGCACCATAGGCCATATTTCATTTATGGATTTGGAGATATCCATCCAAATATTTTCCTTGGCCTTAGCGAGTGTCTTGCCTACCATTGATTGCTTTCGAAGCTGCTGCAATTCCTGTTTGAGTTTGTCTGATGTTTGCTTCTCTATGGAGTAGCTTGTTTGGTAGGAGGACTTGAGTTGTTCAATATCCTCAAACTCCTTTTTCAGCCTGCTAATCTATGTCTCCTGTAAGTCCATTTCTTCCATGGATTTAGCTAATTCCACTATCTTTTCCAGAGATGTCGTTGGAGTTGCCGAGGGAATTTCTGTTGTGGAGGTTTTCGCTACCGATGTTGTGCTTACCCCAGTGAGTGGAACTACTCTCAATGGAATGACTTTCATAGGCATTGATTTCTCTTTCTCCTTCACTAATCTTTCCAATTGTGCTTCCATCTCTTTCAACTGTACATTCTGAACCATGATCAACTTGAGCATCTCGTCCTTTTCTTCCTCTATCTCAGCTATCTCCTTTGCCTATGCATCTTCCATTGGTGGTAGTTTCAGTTGTTTCCTGAGAGATGCTATATCTACATTTTTCTTTTTAAGCATCTCTTCGACTGCTTTCACATTCGAGGGGTCATACCCGGTCTTGAGGACCAATTCTTCCAACGTTTTAATTTTATTATCTTTCACAAAGGATGATATCTTTTCTAAATTTAACTATGTCTGAACATTGCTTAGAGAGACCTAAAGTTTAGTAGCTGAAGTAGAGGTAGTTTCCAAAGTGGAGAAAACCATTTGTCAAGTTTGCATGTGCAGATCCATTTGATCAATAGGGTTCACATCTCTGGTGTGGAACTCGAACATTTCCTTTTTGTAGTCAATGATTGCCTTTGGGTCAGGCACCTGGGCCTGTAGAAACGATATGTGCATTCTACCCTTCCCTATATCAAACATAGACAACAGCCTGTGTTGTGTCGTGGATGTCTACTTCCAAAATTGAGCATAAGTGTTGCTGGTCAGCGTTTGATTTCTCTTCTTTATCAAGTCATATTTCTCAAAGATGTTCAATTTGACGCCTCCTTGTTTTGGCTAGTTGATTAATGAAGTATCCATCTATTTCTTGGATGAAGAAGAAGGTGTGATCTACTGGCTGCTAGTGATAAGCGGTGACTGATCATTTTTCATAGCTGTATCGGATTGGGTTCCCTTTTCACTAGCCGTGTCAGTTGTAGGAGTGGGTTTCGGCCTCTTGGTGTATAATTGGAAATCTTCAGCGGAGACTTCGGTGACAGAAGGTGAAGAATCCTTCCTAGGCATTTTCTCCTTTGGAAACTATGGTGTGTTTGTTTGTGAGACAATAAGAGAAGGAGACTGCTCTTATGTCTCTTCCAGAGTGTTCTCCTCCCACTCCGTTTGATTTGTGAATTTCTCGATTTTGGGCTTGGGTGAATGAACATAGGGAATGTTTTTATTCTTTACCCTCATCTCTAAAATGATGCCGCAAGGGTCATATTACCACAGGAAACTAACATCAAACTTCATTTCCTTCAGAAACCCGTCTGCCTCTTCCCCGACGCCTCAGTTATTACAGATAAAAGATCCTATTTTCCCTTTAATTATGAGTTGTTGTTTCTTCTTCAAAGATAGAAAGTGTATGTCATCTGAATTTATCATCTATCTTATGTATTCTAGGGAAAATATCCTCACAGGTAAATACTTGGGCAGCCTGTATGGAGATAACTCGCATCCATATATCCTGATCTCAGTGTGATTTTGGTAAATATACCAATCTCATGTTTTTGAAAGGTTCGAGAGGTGTAAAATTCTCTGAATTTCCTCATTTATTCTTGGTTCTGGTCTACCACTAAGCATACTCACCACTGGGTGGTAAAAATGCTCGATGAACTGTTTAAAACTGAATTCTGTGGAATTTCGCCTAAGTAGCAAAGTCCAATATGTCACTGCATGCGGCTTCCCGTCCTTGTCCATTTTTTGCATCGAGAAAGACAACCTATCTTCCTGAAAGAAAACGAACATGTAAGCCAATATGGAGGAGTACCGAAACATTCCCTCTGTGGTGAATTTTGAGAACTTCTCATGAATGTTGTCTGCTAAAAAGGTGTTGTAATTGAACTAAGTGGTGGGCGTTTCCTTAGTAGAGAAAATGGATAGAAAACCTAATATAGGTTCATCCACCCATTCGTCTAAAAAATAACCAAGTAGGTAACAGAGTGATGAGATAACTTGGTTTCCCTTTTCTGAGAACAAGGAGGAAGGATACGGGGGATTTGATTTGGGAAGCTGAGCGTACTGTGGGAAGAAAAATTCAAATATCTGGGCTCTTTGAGGAAAATTTAATTTTTGGTATAACTCTGTTATGGTTTCAAGATTGAAAGGGGAGGCAGATTTAGTTCTGGGTATCTGCATCATATGATCAATCACCTCTGGGGTGATGAAGAACAGAGTTTCTCTCGATGAAGAGACTATGGCTCTCTGGTCGAAAAGGTAGTGGGTCTGGCATTTGAGGGCAAATTCAGGGAAATGGTGGACCTAGGGGAAAAGATATAGAGGAAGATTGGACTCCCAGAGCCCGATTTCATCGTTCTGATCTAAGAAAGTTTCTTTGAGCCATGACTGCAGCTCTATGAAATCAACTTCGCACCTTGTATTTGATATTAGATGATCTTTTTCGGCCAATGGGATCTTGTCGAGGTCGATCGGAGAAGGGAGGAAAGGATTTTCCACGGCCTCTGCTTTCTTGGACTTTGGCGCCATAGCTGTGAAGAACACCTGCAATTCAAACAAAAGTTAGTGGTAATGGTTGTGGTTGGGCTACTGATTGAAACAGAGAGGGGACAATGAAACTTCTAGTTTGAGGATAAGAGAAATAATGGGCTAATGAAAGAGCAGGGCTATTTTTGGGTGAACGGATAACCGTTGGGTGTGAGGAAAGATCAGCAAGCCTAACAGGAAAGTTAACCTATAATAAATGGCCAACGTGTCATTGGGGAATTGAGAGGGCAGATGAAAAATGGGTGACAATTATGACCTGGTGACGAGGAGGGTGTTGATTGGAGACCAGTAATGGTGAGGGGACTTGTGACAGGTGAAAGAGGGGGGATGGATTGACAGAGTTATGGGATAGGACTCTTAGGGGAAGAAAGTGGAAGTGATATCATGATACGGTGATGGTATTCTAGGAAAGTGCAATAGATTCCATCCACATTAGAGTAGGGGGGCCACTAAAAAACCATTTCATT
>ML795012.1:461169-485504 GCA_009831015.1 Picea engelmannii | reverse complement strand
AAAGGCAGAATGGTCTCGAGGATCCGTAATTATATCTCGACTGTGGATCGGGGTGCCAACGCCTCAACCATCCAGATATGATTTCTTTTTACTCACCATTTTGGACCCCTCCCCCCCCACCATTAAAGGCAGAATGGTCAGGGGGGTCCAGAATCATATCCCAACTTTTGATCTAAGCGTCAGTGTCTCGGTCATCCATCTATGCACTCTCTTTAATCTACTAGTGCGAAATCATTTATCTATTGTAGAATTAGGATTGTGACCTTTTTGTGGTTTTTCTTGGCTTTTCCTGCTTTTGACACCATGGGGGTCAAGTAACATTCTTTCAAACTTCAAAGTTATGAATCGACATAGATCATCATGCATGTTTTATTGAAATCAAACCAACCAAACTATGCTCTAACCTAAGTTATAACCTACTTCCCTATGACATTTATCCCAGATTAAACTGTTGGACTTAGAAATTACTCTACCTAGGGGCTATTTGACCAAGATTAGGCAATTTGGTCAAATGTATTCTCTATCTAGCCTATTTACTTGACTAAGTTTAGACAGTTTAGCCAAGCTTATTCATTAATCCTATCAACATCAATTTAAAAGGACTTGGCCATGCTTAGACTATATGGACCAAGTCATTATTATTGCATGGGGCTTCATTTAATTTATTTTATGCCCTCTTTTATTCTTTTCTCATTTTCTTTTCTTTTCTTTCTTTTTCTTTTCTTTCTTTTTCTTTCTGCAGTGGTCTCTGCAAGTCAAAAACACTGAAGGGACAAAAAATACAATCAACAGTTGATCCTATAAATTATAGGGTTATAACAATGGCTCCACCTGGGGATGGTATCCTCCTTGCGAGATGCCAAGAATCCTATTTCTTATAATCTTAAAGAATTTCCTCTAGAGCCTCTTCTGTTATCTGACTTGCTTTATTCCATAAATGTTGATGACATTTTCAGTGTCTTAGGGTCTTCTCTGTGGGCTTCAAACACCTGAACAAAAACACCTACACCTAAAGACTTGTAAAAGAAATGGTATTTACAATGAAATGGAATGGTGATCTCTCTACTGAGGTGGCAAGTAATGCTTCAACATCCTGCCATTTATGGGTCCTCCTGGCAGGTCTGATCCACCATGATTAGCAAGTAGAAACGCATTATTTCCTCTGAAGGCCTGAATGGTATAAGGACCCTTCCACAAGCTATCGAACTTTCCATTTTTACCTTTATCTTCATGTCTGGAGTCCCACCTCAAAACTAGATCACCCAATTTGAAGTTATCTTCTTTGGTTCTCTTGTCATAAATCTTTTTAATATTTTCCTAGATCACTTGAGTTATGTTGTAAACTTCTTCCCTAGATTGCATTAGGTGGATCATTTGATTTATTCTTCATTGGACATCATTTGGTTCTTCTTTTGTTTCCTGCAATAGTTTCATGACTGGAACTCCTAATGAAAGGGGGAAAATTGCCTCAATTCCATAAACCAACTGGTATGGTGACATACCAATCGATCTTTTGGTGCTTATTATGTCAGCCCAAAGTGAGAAAACCAACTTATTATGCCATGATTTCTTGTTTTCCTACAGTTTCTTTCTGATAATGTTCACCAGACTTTTGTTAGAAGACTCGACTAGCCCATTTCCCTACGGATAATAAGCTATCGAGTGTCCCAAAGTAATATGATATTGATTACAAAAGTCTATGAGCTTTTTGGATCTGAAAGCCGCTGCATTATCAGTTATAATTTTTCTGGGGCATCCAAAACGAGACAAAATGTTAGTTTCTAAAAACTTGATGATGGCAGAGTCAGTAGCTTGCCTGCATGGTACAGTCTCAATCCACTTGGTGAAGTATTCTGTGGCCGTGAGGATCCATTTATGTTGGCCTGAAGAAGGAGGATGTATCTCACCAATGAAATCTAGCCCCCATTTTTGGAAAGGAGATTCGGCAGAGATGGGTTTCATTTGGAGTGGTAGAAGCTTCCTTTTTCCTTCAAAAATATGACATTGGTGGCAAGAGGTAACCTTCTGATGAACGTCAGCAAACAGAGTAGGCCAGTAAAAACTAGCTCTCATAATTTTTTTGGCTGTGGTCTTCCAGCTCAAGTGCCCACCACAATCTCTTGCATGAAATTCTTGAAGAACTTTGTCAGCTTCACCTTTTAAAAAGAAGTTAAGCAAGTTACCACCAGGATCTTTCCAATAGAGATTGCCTTCCAGAATACAAAATTTCAATGATTTCAACTTAATAAATCTAGCTTTGGTCTTAGTCAAACCTGGAGGAGCCTGTAAATTGTGGAGTACAAAAATGAGGTCTATGTACCAAGGGGAATTCAAGAATGCCTCTTTTACATTTGGAGTCGCCTTCTCTTTCGGTCTGTCTACTGCATCCAAAAAGTTAATATCTAAAGCATGTAAATTAGACTCAGCCATCAGATTGGCCAAACCCCATCCTTTAATCAGTTTAGTGGGTTTTATCTCAATATCGTATTCTAGAATAACTGCAATCCATTTTCCTCTTCTGCCATCCAGATTATCCTGGGTCAGAATATCTTTAACCACTATGTTTGGGACATATGCAATGGTGTGATAATGGAGAATATAGACCCTAAAATATTTTATAGCCTTTACCAGGGCGAAGGCTTATTTCTCCATAATGTTATAATCCAACGCTACGTCTCTTAAAGTTTTGTTGAAAAAGGCGATGGGTTGCTCGTACCCTTCACTATTTTTCTACAACAATATTGTTGCTATAGTGTGTTTAGAGGCGAAAGAGAAAAGATAAAATTCTTTGGTATAGTCTGGGCTAATCAGAACTAGAGCTTGGGTGAGAGCATGTTTCACTTGCTCAAATGACTGTTTAGATTCGACGTTCCATTCGATTTTTGTGTCTTTTTTCAACATATTGGTAATATTCCTGAGAAGCTCAGCTAAGTTTGGTATGAATCTTCTAGGGAAATTTATCTTGCCAATGAAAGATTGCAGTTCTTTGATGTTCCTAGGGTGTTCCACCTTCTATATTGCTTCTATCCTACTGGGATCTATTTTAATTATGTCTTTTGAGATTATGTGTCCCGACAGTTTACCTTCCTCTAACCTGAAAAGGATTTTCTTAGGATTTAATGAAATCCCAAATTTCCTGCACTTCTCAAACACATGTCTGAGGTGGAGCAAATGTTCTTCGTCAGATTTGGAGTAAACAATTACGTCATCTAGATAAATGACTATAAATTTTCCAATCTCATCCTCAAAGGCAATATCCATTGCTCTTTGAAAAGTAGCCCCAGCGTTCATCAGACCAAAAGGCATCTTCACATACATGAAGGTTCCCCAGGGTGTAGTAAAAGTTGTCTTCTCTTGATCTTCTGGATGGACTAGAACTTGGTTGTAACCCGAGAAACCGTCTAGTAAGGAGATCCTACTAGATCCGACCACCCTTTGTAAAATATGGTCCATTTTGGGTAAAGGGTAGTTGTCTTTGAGGGAGACTTTGTTCAGATTTATGAAATCTATACAGAGCCTGATCTCACCAGCTTTCTTCCTGGTTGGAACTAGATTGGAAACCCATTTGGAAAATCTCAAAGGGACTATAATCTTGGCATCATACATCTTCTTGATTTCTTTCTCTATCAGGGGAAGTAACTTGGGATTAATTCTCCTAAGTTTCTGTCTGAAAGGTTTATGTTCTTATTTTATGGGAATCTAGTGTTGTATGATTCTTGTGTCATAGGATTTTAAGTCCTCATAGCCCCAAGTGAAAACATCTATATATTCCTTAAAAAGTTCAATGTATTTTTTTTTTCTCTAGTGGCAGTGTATTAGACAGTTTTATCATTTTGGGGTTTTCTTTTGTTCCTATGTTACAGTCTTCAACCTCTTTACCGCTAGCTTCAATTTTTGGTTTTTTGGCTACATCGTTAAAATCAAACAAGTCTTCCAACAGAACTAAACCTCTAGGTAACACATTATTTTTCAACTGCAGGATATCAGAATCTACATCATTTTCATTTATTGTTTTAGCATCTATTGTATTTACACTACCATTCTCAAAAAGAGATTTATTTACAACTTCTTCATCCTGTTCTAAATCTATGTTTGTACATTAAAAATCATTTTTACATTGCAGGAAATCTTCAATTTGATCATCATTTCCAAATACCTGCCAATATCTGATGTTGTCAGGAACAGTGGGTCTGCATTTTACCTCCACTATGTACTTGCGAGTGGGACGAAAACAGATTTTACAGGTAGCTATTGATGTAGCCAGTCCGTCTGTGAGTATATTTTGTCCTCTGGGCATCACCTACAAATCAACCTCAGTAAAACATTGGAAAGCATCTAAAACAACGTTTCTATAGGATCTAAGTCTGGGATGTTTTTCTGCATACTCACCTTTGATTTTCTTGATAATTAATTCAGAATCACCCCTTACCATTATTTGCTTAGCACCAACTTTTTTCAATAATTTCAGGCCGAGCATTAAAGCCTCGTACTCGAATATGTTGTTAGTACATTGGAAGTTCAGTTTATATGAATGATTCTCAAAGTACCTTGATCTGTGTTTATTCATCCACACTCCAATCCTAGCTCCTTCTTTACTCACAGCACCATTGAAGTCCATGCTCTAGAAGTCTGCTGGCAATTCCTCATTTTCTTCAACCATGGGGTTTCTTACTTCGACAATCACTATATCGTCCTTTGGATCAGGTGCATCATCTTACAGTTGTGTGATTTTTTCTTCGATGTCACCATCGTTATATAGAATGAAAGAGTCCAGGTCAGAGTGTGTGGAATATAGTGGGTAATTGTGTGGCTTCTCCTGACTATTGACCATATACTTCATTAGTGTTTCTCTGTAAAGTCTTCTCTGTTGACCGAAAGTTGGAATGGTGGTGTAGGACATATCTAGCTACATGGTTCCTCTCAATTTATCTCCCCAAGACCTTGATAGCAACATACCATACTTGGGGGGAATGTCAGCCACATTGATGTCCATCACCAAACTTTTTGCCGGTATTTGAGCCAAGGTGATGCATAAGTCTTTAATATGGCCTATACATTTGACCTTGCTAGAATCAAAAGAATGCATATCTTTGTAAGGTCTGGTGACCTCAAGTCCCAACTTTTCCATCACGGCCTTGGGCATTAGGTTGTGAGAAGCACCCAAATCCAACATAGTGTTGTGCTATATCAGTTCATGGATATTCAGGATGATGTAAAAAGGGGCCACAGCGCCATTATCAGTTTAACCATCAACTTCAGGACTGAACAGGAGCTCAGGTCGGTCATCAGTAAGGTTTACTGTATCAGAATGGAGTATATATCCCACATTCAAGGCTTTGGTACCTATATCAAGTTCGATACTTAAAGATTTTATCACCTGAGACCTATAAGCGTTCTTGTTCATCAACTCGGAGAGGGGAATGGGAATCTTCAATTGTGCTAGTTCTCCTTCAAGGATGAAAAGAGAGGTGGTTTTGTTTAAAATTTGTACTTCTGATTTATTGATAGAAACTTTATGGACATGTGCTTCTGTTTGAATGGTTGATGAAAGTTATGTCTGACTTGTTCTCTTAAGAATTTCTAGAGTTTTTTTCGCGAGAGATTCAGTGTCATTTTGCCCAAAGGATTTTTTGGTAGGATTCTCTGAGGTTTTCTTAGTTTCAACAACCTTCTTTGGAGAATTCTCATTAGTCTTCTTACTCCTCAAGTTATATTGTCTGTGAACCTCCATTATAGCGTTCTCAAAGGATTCTTGTTCTATTTTCTCAGCTTCCTCATTCACCTCTGTTTGCGAAAGGAGAAAGATTTCATGTTCTTCTTGGGTGAGGAAAATAGACTCATGATCATGATCATGATCACCCATCAGATTTATATGAGCATCATCAAACTCCTCAATCACTTCCTCCCCATCATCATCATAGTTTTACTAGAGAGGTGGTTTGATCTGTTGATCAGGTCCCCGTTGTTCCTGTTGATCCCTAGGATCTCTTTGCCTAATCTGGGGTGGATTTCTCCTAAATTTTGGGTTCCTAATTTGAGGGGTAGCTTGATTCTCCCTAGGTGGGTTTTTGTCAGTTATGGTGAGTCTCTCCATTATTTTATCCATAGATCTGGCTAGAGAATCTAATTTAGCATCAGATGAGGAAGTAGAAGGTTCTTCCTTGATGGTGACCCTCTTTTCTGTTCTCTATCTGTACCTTCTGGCTAAACGATTTTCTTCTACACTAACGACACTTTTTTGCATGTCTTCCAGAGTTGCTGCACTTCTTTCCCTTAATTGATATGACATGTCAGCGTCAAAACCATCAGGGAACTTTATTAATGCCAAACCTTGTGGAGGTTTAATTTCAGTCGAGATAACATTGTATAGATTGTTGAAACGAGTGCAGTAATCCTGCACTATCTCTCCTTGGTTCCTTTTGATGTTCTCATACTCCGACAAAAATTTGGAGAGGATTTTTCTTTACTTCCCACCGATCTAAAAAGGTCTGATGGAAAACATTCATGTCAGTAATGGTAGCAGCACGTAAAGTTTTCAACCACTTTTTCACATCTCCAGTTAGGCTTTGTGCAAATAATCTCATCTGCACATCAACTTCGTCTACTTCTTGCAGGTAAAAGTAATCGTTCATTTTGTCGACATATTGTTGTGCATTTAAGGGGCCAGAACTATCAAACTATGGAAGTCTAGTTTGATAATCTTGGGGCATGTTATGTAAAGGAATAACCAATACCAACGGAGCATATCTTTCCGCCATGATTGGTGGGGGGAGGCTGAACAACAACCTGTGATACAGGAGAGGAAATGCATGAAGATATAGAGGACGAAGGGCTTGGAGGGATGGAGTGACCTAGTGTATTTCGAGTAGAAACTACAGCGATGGTTAAAACAGGAAGTTGGACAGACTGTTGAAGATGGCGCCTGTATAAGACCTGACCAAGATTCGTGACTAGGTCTTCGAGCTTGCCAGTCTTGGAGTGAAAATGTTGCTCAACTTCATCTCTCGGAGAAAGTATCTCAGGGGTCCTGGGCTGCAAAACGGTTTGGTCTAAGACCGTTTCACTGATAAAACTATCAGATTTTGTCCTGAAAAGACTTGTTTGAATGGGTATCTCAGATTCAAGGCCTGGAAGAAAAAATAACTTTTATGGCGTGGAAAAAGACCTCAGAAGTGGGCTATTATTCCTCGAAATTTCTGCAGTACCTTTCTTCCTAAGTAGTCTTTCGGGATTATCTATTACCTTTGCAGGTTCTAGGTCAGGATGAGATCTGGTAGAAATTCTTTTGGGAGCCAGAACTATTGATTTTATCCTACCTTTGGAGACTTTGGTTATTTATGCACAAACTTTGACAACCTCTGAACATTATTTCTAGATAAATATTAGGGTTTGTGTTTTCTCCAGAAATAAAGTCATCTTTGTTCTAGGGGAAAGAAAACAAGGGGTGGGAAGTTTGTTTCAGTTCTTCCCCAGTCGAGTCGCCATTTATGTTATCACTTTGTAAATTCCCAGAGGTTGTTATGAGGTAAGAAGAAACTTATCAGAGGTAACCTTAACCAACCGCTTCAAAACTGAAAGCTAGCCTTACCAGTTTTAGAGAGGGATCTCTCTGTTAGTTTTAGATTTGTTTGAGTTTTCAAAGATTTTAGGCTAGTTAAAAAGATTGTAACCGAGTTGTTTGTATTCTTTTTGAATGAAATGGATGAATGTCACTTACACTTCCATTGGGCTATGGGGTTTGTTTTTAAAAGATAGAAGTCAAAGACAATTTTACAAGATTCGTTTCACAGGGCGAGATAGTGCTAATGTTGGATTCTTTAGAAATAAAAATGGTGTATTGATGAAAAAATGAGATATCAGTTAATAACAAAAAAGAATTTAAGAATTTCTTTGTTATAACCTCGGAAGAAAAACATTTAAATCTATAAAATATTAAGAACAGAGTATGTGAAGGTAAATTCTGCAACTTTAACTTCTTTTAAAGATCAGATTCAGAAGGACAATATGGTAACTGAGAAGGAAAAACGTGTACACAGATAGAAGGAACTTCACCAACAACTGACACACAGGAATCTTATGAAACTTCTCTTTGTATTACTAAAACGACTTCTTGATAAAAATTATAGCAATTAGAGTTTGCTTGGGTGTAAAGATCAACAACCCTCAATACTTCTAAGTGGGAAATATTTATAATAAAATCTACAACGACCCTGTCATAAATTATCAAGATGTGATGATTCTAAATTTAACTAACTAACTAAACAAGATACAAAACTTTAGGTACTGTTAATGATGTGTCGAATTCTTCAAGATGATTTTGGGGACGACCGTTGGTGAGTCATCTGCATGACTTTGTATGATCTAATTGCTGACTAGACTTGAACACCTTATCTCCTACTCAATCAGATTTCATATCTCTTCCCATCGTAGCTGACTGGGAATAGTGACTTTGAGTAATATTCGGTATATTTCATCCATTTCTGTGTACTTGGAAAAAGGTTGTATGACGATGAAAATGTACTGGATCTCGTGTTGTATGTTGATGTCTGGCTGCAAAGTTTCTAAGAATGTCTTACCTGTTATGCTACCCTATATTCCTGAAAATTTTGAACTATCTTTGGCCACCATGGACAGCTTTTGTTTATAATTAGGAAGGGTCATTAACTTATCATTTAGGACCATTAAGTCTGGGAGAGATTTCTTCTGCAGAGCTTCGATCTTACTGAAAAAATCTTGAACTCCTCTATCCATAGTTTGGACTTTATCTTCCAACTATAGTATAAGCCCTCTCTTGGTCAGAACCCTCTTGACTTCGAGGATGGTTTCTGTCCTGTCCTCAATCTTCAAATCTTCTAATTCTTCCTTGGTTTTTGAATTTAGGAATATAATGATCTCAGTGGCTTTTGTGGGCATTTCTCCAAGCTCTCCTTTTATTTTTTCAATAGCTTGCATGCTCCTCTATACCAGTTCCTTTTGCTCGAAAATGATTTGCACCATAGGACATATTTCATTTATGGATTTGGAGATATCCATCGAAATATTTTCCTTGGCCTCAATGAGTGTCTTGCCTGCCACTGATTGCTTTTGAAGCTGCTACAATTCCTGTTTGAGTTTGTCTGATGTTTGCTTCTCCATGGAATATCTTGTTTGGTAGGAGGACTTGAGTTGCTGAAGATCCTCAAACTCATTTTTCAGTCTGCTAATCTCTGTCTCCTGTAAGTCCATTTCTTCCATGGATTTAGCTAATTCCACTGTCTTTTCCAAAGATCTCATTGGAGTTGTTGAGGGAATTTCTGCTATGGAGGTTTTTTCTACCGATGCTATGCTTACCCCAGTGAGTGGAACTACGCTCAATGGAATGACTTCCATAGGCGTTGATTGCTCTTTATCCTTCACTAATCTTTCCAGTTCTGCTTCCATCTCTTTCAACTATGCATTCTGCTCCATGATCAACTTGAGCATCTCATCCTTTTCACCTTCTATCTCAGCTATCTCCTTTGCATGTGCATCTTCCGTTGGTGGTAGTTTCAGTTGTTTCCTGAGAGATGATATATCTGCATTTTTCTTTTTAAGCATCTCTTCGACTGCTTTCACATTCGACGGGTCATACCCGATCTTGAGGACCAATTCTTCCAATATTTTAATTTTATTATCTTTCACAAAGGATGATATCTTTTCTAACTTTAAATGTGTCTGAACATTGCTCAGATAGACCTGAATTTTAGTAGTTGAAGTAGAGGCAGTTGCCAAAGTGGAGAAAACCATTTATCTAGTTTGTCTGTGTAGATCCATTTGATCAGCAGGGTGCACATCTCTGGTGTGGAACTCGAACATTTCCTTTTTGTAGTCAGTGATTACCTTTGGTTCGGCCACCTGGGCCTGTAGAAAATCCATGTGCATTCTACCCTTCTCTATATCAAATGAAAACAACAGTCTATGTTGTGTCGTGGATGTCTGCTTCCAAAATTGAGCATAAGTGTTGTTGGTCAGCATTTGATTTCTCTTTATGATCAGGTCATATTTCTCAAAGATGCTCAATTTGACGCCTCCTTGTTTTGGCTGGTTGATTAATGAAGTATCTGTCTTCTTCTTGGATGAAGAAGAAGGTGTGATCTGCTAGATGCTAGTGATAAGTGGTGACTAAGAATTTTTCATAGTTGTATCGGATAGGGTTCCCTTTTCACTAGTCGTGTCAGTTGTAGGAGTGGGTTTCAGCCTCTTGGTGTATAATTGGAAATCTTCGGCCGAGACTTCGGTGAAAAAAGGTGAAGAATCCTTCCTGGGACTTTTCTCCTTTGGAAATGGTGGCATGTTTGTTTGTGAGACAATAAGAGAAGGATACTTCTCTTTTGTCTCTTCCAGAGTGTTCTCCTCCCACTCTGTTTGATTTGTGAATTTCTCGATTTCGGGCTTGGGTGAATGAACATAGGGAATGTTTTTATTCTTTACCCTCATCTCCGAAATGATCCCGCAAGGGTCATATTGCCACAGGAAACTAACATCAAACTTCATTTTCTTCATAAACATGTCTGCCTCTTCCCCAACACCTCAGTTATTGTAGATGAAAGATCCTATTTTCCCTTTAATTATGAGTTGATGTTTCTTCTTCAGAGACACAAAGTGTATGTCGTTTGAATTTATCATCTATCTTATGTATTACAGGGAAAATATCCTCATGAGTAAATACTTAGGCAGCCTATATGGAGCTAACTCGCATCCATATATCTTGATCTCAGTGTGATTTTGGTAAAGATACAAATCTTCAGTTTTTGCAAGGTCCGAGAGCTATAAAATCCTATGACTTTCCTCATTTATTCTTGGTTTTGGTCTACCACTAAGCATGCTCACCACTGGGTGGTAAAACTGCTCGATGAACTATTTAAAACTGAACTCTGTGGAATTTCGCCTGAGTAGCGAACTCCAAGATGTCACCGCCTGCGGCTTCCTGTCCTTGTCCATTTTTTGCATCAAGAAAGAGAACCTATCTGCCTGAAAGAAAAAGAACATGTAAGCTAATATGGAGGAGTACTGGAACATGCCCTCTGTGGAGAATTTTGAGAACTGCTCGAGAATGTTGTCCGCTAAAAAGGTGTTGTAATTGTACTGAGTGGTGGGTGTTTCCTCGGTAGAGAAAATGGACATAAAACCTAATATAGGTTCATCCACCCATTCGTCTGAAAAATAACCAAGCAAGCAACAGAGTGATGAGATAACTTGGTTGCCCTTTTTTGAGAACGGGGAGGAAGGATATAGGGGATTTGATTTGGGAAGCTGAGTGTCCTGTGGGAAGAACAATTCAAATATCTGGGCTCTTTGAGGAAAAGATAATTTATGGTATAACTCTGTTATGGTTTCAAGATTGAAAGGGGAGGAAGATTCAGTTCTGGGTATCTGCATCATCTGATCAATGGCCTCTGGGGTGATGAAGAATAGAGTTTCTCCCTATGAAGAGATTATGGCTCTCTATTCAGAAAGGTAGTGGACCTGGCATTTGAGGGAAAATTCAGGGAAATGGTGGACCTGGGGGAAAAGATATAGAGGAAGATTGGACTCCCAGATCCTGATTTCATCGTTCTGATATAAGAAAGTGTCTTTGAGCCATGACTGCAACTCTGCAAAATCAACTTCGCACCTTGTATCTGATATTAGATGATCTTTGTCGGTCAATGGGATCTTGTCGAGGTCGATCGGAGGAGGGAGGAAAGGATTTTCCCCGGCTCTGCTTTCTTGGACTTTGGCGCCATAGCTATGAAGAATACCTACAATTCAAGCAAAAGTTAGTGGTAATGGCTATGGTTGGGCTGCTGATTGAAACATAGAGGGGACAAGGAAACTTCTGGTGTGAGGATAAGAGAAATAATGGGCAAATGAAAGAGCAGGGCTATTTTTGGGTGAACAGATAACCATTGGGTGCAGGGACAGATCAGCAGGCCTAACAAGAAAGTTAACCTATAATAAATAGCCAACGAGTCATTGGGGAATTGAGAGGAAAGATGAAAAATGGGTGATGAGTATGACTTGGTGACATGGAGGGTGTTGATTGGAGACCAGTAATGGTGAGGGGACTTGTGACGGGTGAAACAAGGGGGATGGATTGACAGAGTTATGAGATAGGACTCTTAGGGGAAGAAAGTGGAAGTGATGTCATGATACAACGATGGTATGCCAGGAAAGTGCAAGAGATTTCTGCCACGTTGGAGTAGGGGGGCTGCCAGAAAACCATTTCATTCTAGACCCCCCCCCCATCGTTAAAAATAGAATGGTCGGGGGGCGTCCGAAAAACATTGATAGTCGTCCATCCATGTGCCCAATGCTAGATCGTAGAGATGAGCACTTCCTTTAATGAACTTTCCATACCCCCCCCCACCGTTAAAGGTAGAACGGTCCAGGGGGTCCGAAATTATATCTCGGCTATGGATGGGGGCACCAACGCCTCAACCGTGCAAATCTTCTTTCTTGTTACTCACCACTCCAGACTGCCCCCCCCACCATTAAAGGCGGAACAGTCAGGGGGGTTCAGAATCATATCCCAACCATTGATCTAAGCGTCGATGTCTTAGTCGTCCATCTATGTACTCTCTTTAATATGCCATTGCAAAATCATTTATGTAGTGGAGACTTAGGGTTGAGGCCTTTTTGTGGGTTAGGCAACATACTTTCAAACTTCAAAGATATGAATCGACATAGATCATCATGCATGTTTTATTGAAATCAAGCCAACTAACCTATGCTCTAACCTAAGTTCTAACCTAAGTTCTAACCTACTTCCCTATGACATTTAGCCCAGATTAAACTGTTGGACTAAGAAATTACTCTACCTAGGGCCTATTTGACCAAGATTAGGCAATTTGGTCAAATTTATTCTCTATCTGGCCTATTTACTTGACTAAGTTTAAACAGTTTAGCCAAGCTTATTCATTAATCCTATCAACATCAATTTAAAATGACTTGGTCATGCTTAGACTGTATGGACCAAGCCATTGTTATTGCATGGGGCTTCATTTAATTTCCGTTATGCCCTCTTTTATTCTTTTCTTATTTTCTTTTCTTTTCTTTCTTTTTCTTTTGTTTCTGTGATGGTCTCTGCAAGTCAAAAACACTGAAGGGACAAAAAATACAATCAATAGTTGATCCTATAAATTATAGGGTTATAACAAGGTTGACATCCCATACCCATTACATTAACCCAAAACCCTAAAAGAGGCCCAAAGTGGACCGAGATCCCGTGATCTCTGATTCGCCTGGTGCTCCATCTTTGACAGGGTGTCGAAGTCCAAAACAATCAAATATGACCAAGTGTTCCTCAAAGCTTGGTCAAGGGCCAACACCTATCAATGACAAGAGAGATGTACATGATTTATAGCAATAGAATAGAGTAATTTCTAGACCGACTCAGGGATGGACAACAAGATATGAGGTTTAAAAGATTGGAAAGTTTGGTCAACGCAATAGAAGGATACTCAGTTGAACTTCTCTTGAACATTGACATAAAAAAGGTCTTCAAAGCACTGATTCAAAATAGAATATCATATGGAAAAATCTTTCAAAAAGGTCTTGGTCGACAAGAGACAAGTGGGTTTCCCAACTTTGACACAAAAGGTAAAAGATGTCATGTTCGAGAGTGACTGCTACCATTAATAAAGATTCAATACAGATTCCCTTCCCAAATTTCCCCCACCATGCTTGGCGAGTACCTCTTTATTTTTTAATGAGCTTAAGGAGGATAACCAATTATCATTGTATAAGCTCATCCTTCATACAATTCCCTCGGAGTATGTTTAACGAACCCTACGAAGGAGTGGTTCGGTCCCATATGGGTCTTCCAATGTAGGTTTTACGAGTCCAGAGGAAGTAAACTCGGTGGTTTTTCATATTTAAGAGTTTGAAAAACACTTAAAGAAAACTCCAAAAGGTTCTTTTTTGTAAATTTAGTCTCCCAAGATCGAAAAAGTATGAAACAATTCAAGGGAGAACTCTTCTAGCGAAAACTGACGTATTCCTAGAGCATACCTTTTTCCTAATTAATCTACTCGACCTGAAAAGGGGTAAAATTACTCTGAACAGAATCTCCTTCTAAAATAAGCATGGCACTGTAAATCATTTTATGAGTGTGAAGGAAGAAATTTCACTCAGAGATCTTTTTATTTTTTAGAGAGTCTAAAAAGAGCTTAAAGGAAACTCCAAAGAGTTTTGTTTTCATATAAATTTTATGATTCCGAAAAAGAGATAAATGTATACTCGGTGACCTATTTTCATGTATTAACGAGCACGAGAAATAATAAATACTGAGCTCGTTAACCTATTCTCATGTATTTATGAGCATGAGAAAGAACAAAGACTAAGCTCAGGATTGGTTTCATTTTTACACAAGCTTGGAACAAAGTAAAACCATGCTTGTAACTTCCTAATGTAATTTCCAAAGGTTTAGAGGGATTCCCATGGATGGGTGGTAATTTTCCCCCGGTTTGAGAATATAGTGGCTTAACTCTAACATGATGTCTAGAGGTTGGAGACATTCCCCCCAAAGCTTCATTTCATTCACAGATTCTTCTTCTATCGCTAATTTCTATACCCAATAGACTCTTGGTTACTAATAGGAAAATGTTCGACAAAGAGGGACAAAGAAAGAGGATCATATGACCAAGGTGGATGAAAATCAGGTTCATGTATGAGTTCTAACGAGAGAATCGACTCAACAGGAGAGGTATTGTTTCATTTTTTAATGAGATTGACACAGGAAAATAACTATGCGCATAACCTTTGGGTTTGATTCCCATACCTTTGTTTCATTTTTTCATGAGCTTGACACAGAAATGAGAAATTTTCTCCAACTCTAGTTTCATTTTTTAATGATCTTGGAACCTAAAATAAAACTATGCTCATAAACTCTTCTTGATCATGGCTCCCAAGAGGACAATGCTTTGGAAGGAAAACATGTCAAGGTACATGCTTCGATCATGGCTTCCAGAAGATCTTCACTAGACGGAAGAATAACACTCCAAAAGGAATACATGTCGAGGGCCAAGGTAGGGGTAAGGAGATCAGGCTCTAATAGCCCTATCAAAGAGATCATCATGTCAACTACTAGATCTGAGTCAAAAGAAGTCTCATCCCTAGTTGAATGCATGGGACATGTTTCCACATGATTAACTTGTGGCAAGGGTGATGCCACTTGCACATAAGGACCATTTAGGGAAGGTGTGTGGTTGGAAGTCAAATCAGGACCAACAAATAAAAGTTGATTGATGATCACAATTTTTCCATTATGATGGAAAGATATCACTCGAAATAGAGTGGACACGATAGCTTTCATGGCATAGATATAATATCGCCCAAGGAGAAAAGTAAAATACATGGGGTCGTGGACTACCAAAACATCAATATAGATGGTTTTCCCTCCTAAAGTAAAGGGTAATCTATAAAGGATGCCTAAATGTTGAGTGATTCATTTATTAAAAGATAACATATTCTGAGTAGTCGACACAAGCTGAGGACCACCTAAATATTTCCAAGAAATTGAGGATAAAATACTAACAGATGCACCTTCATCGATTATAGTCCGAGGAGAATCCCTACCACAAACCTGAACAATGATTTAGAAAAGTACATAATAAGGAATAATAAGTCCAATTATCCTATGCCAATTGAAACGAGTAGCCTCATTACTTGGAGGGGGTTCAACAATAAGAGGAGAAATTCCCCCTTGTATGGTAGAATCAATATGAATAGGAAAAACGTGGGTGTTATCGACTTCACTCTTTGACAAGAGAGTGGGATCGACCGATGATTGGATTGGATCGATCACTTGGTGAGTATCACTCTCTAAGGGGAGAGAAGGATTGACCAATGATGGACTCGAGTTGACCAATTTGATTTCACTCTTCAAGGGAAGAATTGGGTCGACCAATGACAAAACCAGATCAACCACTTTAGCTTCACTCTTCAAGGGAAGAATTGGGTCGACCAATGACAGAACCGGATCGACCACTTTAGCTTCACTCTTCAAGGCAAGAGTGGGATCAACTGATTAAGGAATCAAGTCTACTACTTTGGTTTCACTCTTAACAGGAAGAGTAGGATCGACGAGTGAACAAATTTGGTTTCACTCTTAATAGTAAGAGTGGGATCAACCGATGATGAACTCATATTGACCACTTGATCAACTAATGATGGATCAAGAGACAACCTATGATAACCTATTGGAAGTTGTGGTTGGGAAACAACGATGTCTTCCAACAACTTCGAGGCTCCAACCATACGAGGGAAAATGTGAGTTTGATGACTACCTTTGAATAAATTAAAAGGAAACTTAACCCTACATTTATTTTATCCAACCTTACCTTCATTAGTTGATGGTGTATCATTGACATGATGGCCAGAGGAAAATGACACAGGCTAATGGGAACTCAAATACCACACTCCTAAAACTGTATGAATTCCAGGACAATCACGAAGAAGGTGGTCATCCTTACAAAGCCTGCAAGGGTATTTGGGCTTGCGAGTTTTGGTGATAGGCTTCTCTATGTTTCCATCCTCAATAGAATTAACTAATTTCTTGGCCTTTTGCTGATTTTTTGTCTTCTTAATCTCTTGGTTACTAGTAGCGAGGCTTTCACTAGGTGAAGACGAATAAAAAGAAGAATATACAATGAGCAAAGAAGGAAAATGATCAATATGAGGTGAACATTCTTGAGTGGGAGGGTGTGCATTCGAAACACTAGGTGCATTTGAATCAATAGGTGCATTTGGAAAAACCAGAGTGGAAAAAAACCACATGGGTAATCCTATGGTGAGTCCTAGTAAACTCAAAGTAGCAATGTAAGGAGGACCAATGTTTCCAATAGAAGCAAAAACAAAAGGTTCCCCAGGAAAAGGGGTTCCTTCTTTGGGAGTTACAGGAACTAATGCCATAGAGATAACCAGTTGGAGTCCACTAAAACAAAGAGTACACACTATCAAAGTCTAAAGGTAACAAGTAGTCATACGAATTGGTGGGATCAATAGGAGGAATCTCATAGGAGTGTCAAGTCATCACAACTCGCAATATATTGTAGGGTCCAACAATAATACTCGACCCAATATTTCAAAGAACCAACCAAGGAGGATAAACTATACCCTTGGCCATATTAACTGATTACCTAACAATACGTGCGTAGTAATCTCCTCGAGTGTTGTTCTCAGTGTATGGTGATAACAATATGGTCGAATGGATGCTCAATTTCAGGTCCTATAAGGGTCTCCTGATATACTCAAGGTACGTGGGAGCTCAAATCTGTAGTAGTGTTGTCTAATGCACAATTATTTGAAAGGAGACTCCCAATATACTGGAAGGTATGTGGGAGAACCACATAGTCCCTGGATTGTAGCTATGACAAATAACAACAACTCCTACGTTTTAAGACACTGGAACACGTCTCTACCTACCCACACAATGTTACTATTTTTTTTAATTAAGTTCAATTTTAAGGTTTTTTTTTACTCAAAAGGGATTGCAAATGCAATTCAATGATGATATGCGACACTTGACTCCAAGAAGACTTCAAATAAAATATGAACTCAATGCAATCTTTTCTTTCGATGAAACCTATCTAAAGAATGGAGCAAGAGATTTAAAGCAAAGAAGAAATTACAAATGTCAAAGAAAGAAATGAAAATTACTCTTTGAATGCAATAGGTGTTTAATATATGAGTCCAATAAATCGCAGAATACACAATTCATGCCCCCACCCCCTTCGACCATGAGGGGGGGAATTTTTGAAGAATGAAAGCTCAAAAATTCCAAAAACCATGCAAATTCGCTCTAAAATGAAAGCTTAGAAATGCACCACCCAAAAACTTCAAAGCAAATCATTCAATGAAGAAACATTACTTTGTTACTATCAAAATACCTCAAGAAAACACTATAAAATCTTAAATTGAAAATCACTCAAAGATACAACTGAGAGATTATACCCTTTTCAATTCAAAATAAATAAGAAAGAATAAGAAAAAAGTTTAATGGTGAAAAAGAAACTCTAGATCATCAAGAATATTGTAAATCAATGCATGAACCATCCAAAATACATTCCAAACATTAGATCTAAGATCTGGAAAAGAAAGAACAACTAAAAAAATACTTTTTTCAAAGGTTGTCGTAGGTTTCTTTGACAGATTGTGTGACAAGTCAAGTTGTCACATGCAGAAGGAATATCACAGTGCGACAATGTCACTTTGCACCTCAAACAAGGATGTGATAAGCAATTAAAACTCAAAAAAAATTAAAAAGTTTCTCAGACTCTTCAATGAAATTTTCGATCGATTGATCAAACAAGGCCAGGTGATGAGTGAGAAAGACTCAAACAGGACACAGGAAGCAAACTAGGAGAACAAATATAGAAGATCGTTTCCCATTATGGTCACCATTTTTGTTGTGGCTAAATTAGTGAGTGCGGACACAGACTAATCTCCCTAGTTCAGGCACCCAAAACTAGATCAAAATAGACAGTATAAATTCCTTTCCTTAGATTTAGAATCGAAATATGAGTAGATAAGTAGTTCATACCTTTTTATCTGAAGTTTTGTTTCATTAATTGAAGCTCCAAATTTGATCTCAAATCCTTTGGCTATAGACCTATATGAGAATAAAAAAGAACAAGTGAAATCATCAATACAACAGATATTTCGATAAATCTATGTAGATGGCCAAGGAAAAATACAATAAATATGATATAACAACTTTATAGGAAAGGGAAAATATAATTGTATTAATAAATCAAGAAGCAACTTACAACCAAGCCTTGGCATTGAAAAAATCCTCCCAACAGTTGAATGTTCCAATACCCAAGTAGCCTCCATAAGTGCCATCACCATCTCTTGAACACTTTATCCTAGATCTCTTAGGAACAAAATGAAGTTCACAAACTCTCAATTACAAACTAGGAGCTATTCTAAATTCACTATTATTTAATTACTCATAACTTATTAGCCTTTCCCTTTAGAAGATGCCTCTATTTATAGATTGAAGAGGAATCCATGAGGAGGTTAGGATGAAAGGTTAGGATCTCACTAAATCAGAAGAGACAGGAGAGATACAAACCGATCGACAAACAACTCATCATCGAAGTTTCTCTTCTAGAATCTTCGAGAAATTTTTCTTTTTTCCCATGTACAAAGGTTGTCGTGTCCTTAAACCTTAGCAAAAGGTGAAATTGTCACACATTTTAGTGATGCAGAGTGCAACAAGTGAAGTTGTCTCACCTTGCTAGAAAGAAAGCAACAATCTTGTAATTTAGAGATTTTTTAGAGTTGATCCTTCCCAAGAAGACTTTTTCTCAAATTTCTTCCAAAGTTTTATGCTTTAGATGTCAGAGAATAGGTAGTATCACTTGTTGCGACAAAATTTTGTATAAAAAAAGGAAATCTATGGGACTTTCTTTGGATCTTTATTATTCTCAAGGTATGCTATGAAGTTGTGATGTTGTCATGAGGTTGTGATGTTTTCGTATTCTTTGCTATGAAGTTGTGATGTTGTTGTGAGGTTGTAATGCTACTGTATGATATGCTATGAATTTATGATGTTTTCGTGAGGTTTTGATGTTGTTGTATGAGATGCTATGAAGTTGTGATGTTGTTGTGATTTTTATGTGAGGTTGTGATGTTGTCATATGATTTGTATGAAGTTGTGATATTGTCATGAGTGGATTTTTCCATTAGTGTACATTGTCGTGAATGGATGCTACCCTCAGTGGATGTTTCCCTCAATAATTACAATTTGGAAATGATGCTATGAGGCTTGCTAGGGTTTGAAGGAATGTCTACAGAGTGAAGCATGCAGGTGAAGTCATAAGTACTATGTGTATGAAGATCTTGGATTGGTGATATTTTATTGAGTTGGTGCTCATTTGAGAAGATTGTTGTCTTCATTCAACAAGTTGGTGCCTATGTTTTATGGAGTGGGTTCTTCCTTCCATTTGGAGATGGTAAATCCAAAGGGTTGGTGCCTCCTTCCAGTCAGTGCTGGTAAATCAGGGAATTGGAGCTTCCTTCAGGTTGGTGCCTGTAAATCAGGGGGTTGGTGCCTCCTTCTAATTGGCACTAGAGAATATTGGAACTTGGTGCTTCCTATGAATCTAATATTAACATATATAAGAAAATCATTCTGTGGTTTTCTCCCGTTTAGGTTTCCATGTAAAAATGATTGTGTTATGTGTGGTTTTTTGTGATGATGAATGACATTGTTAATTTTTAATGTGATGGAAATATAGTGTACTTGGAATTGATGTTAACATGAAGACAAGAATTACCATAGTGAAGGATGACATGGAACTATAGTGAAAGCTACATGAATACTGAGTTACAGGAGCATAGAACCAAAATACAATGGATTGATGAGTTAAAGGAACACAATGAACTACCAGAAATACATGGGATCACTGAGTTATAGAAACACGGTATTGAAACATATATGATCATTGAGTTACAGGAATGTAGTGAATTACCAAAAATATAGGGGATCACTTAGTTACTAGAATGCAATATCGAAATACAAAGGATCGTTGAGTTACAGGAAAAATCAGAATTATGTTACAATGGTTTTATAAATGCATGATTGCTGCTATAGACATACATAATTCTCATTTATTGTTGGCACCATGAGATATATATTTTTATTCCTAAAGGTTGTGGGTGAAATTACCAGAAAAAATAACCGATCAAGATATTCGGGAAATGAAATTGTGTGACGTTCTTGTGCAAGTGTGCAGACTTATGAAGACGTTGCTAGTCGTTCATCGATTGGTGATGGAACGTCAACATATATATTTCACAGAAATTGAGTCACATTAATCTTAATCATACATTCATGCTCAAGAGATTGTTCCGATTCAATGGTCGATCACATATTCATGTAATTTATTAGACTGATCTACAACAAATATACTTGCCAAAAATCAAAATTCACAGAAAATAGAATATTATAAAATGTGATTGATGCTACAAAATGCGTGGACTTGGTGTGCCAGTATTGTGTAGAATGAGAACTCATAGGTGAAGATCCTGGTGTGTGCGAAAAGTGTGTCTGGAGAAAGTGTATGATAGTGGTATCACTGAGATCAGTGTGAAGATAGGAGTCCAGTGGGATAGGTCCCAAATAAGAGTGTCATAGAGGTTCAGTGGGTCCACATAAAAAAATATTATGAGATAGGGGTACCACGACGATCATTGTAAAGAGAGGAATCCAATGGGATGGATTGAAAATAAGGGTTCAGGTGGGACCTTTATAGTTTTTTTTTACTCTTGCAGAGTTATACTTTTGTATGAATAATAATGTAGTGACAGAATGCCCAAATTCTTAATAGTCAAAATTGTGTAGGGATTTTGCACCCTAGATGTAGGAATCAATGTTGCACACATTGAATGTGCAAACTTTCCAATATGTTTCTATTATGTTCTGTTTTGGCAGCAAAGGTTAGGGTTTTGAGGGTTCCTATGGAAAAGGGATTTCCTTGTGCTATAGCTCTCTGATATACTGGTGGGGTCCCACAACATTACTTATACCAATATATTAGGGCTCTAACTAAGGAGGCTTAATTGTACCCTTATCCATACTACCCAATTACCCCAGTACATGAAAGTAGTCTTCCCAGGTGTTGCTCTTGGTGCCACTATAACAGTCAGGAAGTTGATTGGCTGATCTACAACTAGTTTTAGGAGACCTATGGGACTCCCTATATACCTAAGGGTACGTGGGACTAAATGGTCATGTACAAGTGTTTTCTAATGTGGTACTACTCGAAGGGGTTCCAACATGGGTTATATAGGTTTACAACTAGGTGAAACAATGTGTTTTGAGCAACCACGTGAAACATTCTTTATTTCCTGCGTGTATTCTTCCCCAATTGTAGTTTTACCCATCGAATGATAGATCACTATGATTTAAATATGTCGGAACACATCTCTAACCTAAAAAAATTGTTTCTAAAAATATGTAGAGAAAAGTGCTATGATACTACTTGTAAGGTACTGAAGGAAATATGCAGATCATAAATACAAATTTTATCACAATTGTTAGTAGAAAGAATGAAACAATAAGCACAATGACACAATTAATCCCAAATATTATACCTTAATTATCTTAAGAGAAAATTTCACTTTCCTCTTCAAGGTGGAAACCTCCAACATAGCAAATCTCGAGTACAAATGAATTAACAAGAAAAACATTTTTCATTCTTTCTACCCTTTTTTATACTATTTATATCTTCTAGAGAACATTCTAAAGGAATAAATTTCTAAAGGGAGAACCTTCTAGTAAGTCTTCTTACATTATACGTGTTCACATTGTTACATAGCCTTATTTACTAATGTTGGCATTTATTACATAGAAAGACATATTATTCTATCTACTTGAGGGGTTATGGAGGTTAGGACCTGTTGGCAGCCAACCCATTTTTTTTTATTTCTCTCAAAAAAGCTGCCTACACCCCTTGTGGTATCATGACAAATCATTGTCGCACTGTGCTTCTAGACATTCGTCTCATTTTTGCGACAATTACAATTCAATTTCGTTTCAGTTTTCACAACTGCAAGTGTGAAAACACCTCTTTCGTTGCTTAGATTGTCATCGTTTTTGGTTGATTTGCTGAAAGACACTTGATCACTGGTTTATCACATGACTGCTAAAGGTTGTCTCGAACTTATGTTCTTGAGCATTATCTTACCTTGATTGCGCATTTGGATATATTTGATTGTTAAACCTTTGGGCATAAAAGTTATTGGTCTTGTTTTGATCTTATGAAAATTGTAATGGATTTGGTCTTATTGCTTTTATCCTTATTATGGATTCTCACTCAGTTATTATATGAAAAGCTTTGGATCATATTGTTCTCAAAAGATTGGAATGCAAACATTACCATATGCACCAAATACATGGGCAAGTTTATAAGGCATAATAACATTGGTTTGAAAGCGCATTGATCAATCACATTGAACTTTACAAATCGATGCTCGACATACTATTTGCAAAGAGGGATTATATGTTGAATGTTTCATAGTCCCGAGCTATGTATTAGTAGTGAAACTTGTGGTTAAGCGATTGATTGAAAAATGAAATCGACACAATGAATCGATAGTTAATGCTGGTACTGTGTTTGGTTAAACTTAACACTTGGCGCATAATGATCACATGAGTTGTTGATTCAGACTTGGATGAATGGCACGTAGAAGTGGTGATTCACCCATTTCGATGGTAGATGCATTTGTTTAAATGATTATGGTTTTAACATCTCTGTACAGGTCATTAATGCGATGTGTGGCGATGGTAATCCCACCACCTTCGCACGCACGGAGTTGTTTTCGGTCTCGTCGAGCATTCAAACTATTGAAACCCTATCGTATTCACTCTGTGCATTGTTCATTCAGTGTGAACCCTACCATGAATAGAGGTTATGGCTCCTATTGTGAGGGCCGAACCTAATGGATGCCAAGCGCTGTTGATATTCGATGGTGCATACAGCGACCCAAAGAATTCGGGTGGCTCTCGTTTATAAGGAAGTTCGATGGTTTTAATATCTCTGTTGCTCGGCAATTCGCACTGTCATTCGACGGTTTCCGAACCAAAGTTGGAGATGTCCAGCATGAAATCACCGAACAATCTCTCAGCCTGGCAACTAGCTTGCCTGTCAAGGGACAGAAATGGTCCAAAAGTTATAAAGTAAATGATGTCCTGTGGACATTGTTATTTCGGTCTCGGACAGTGAGGTCGTGCAACAAAGGATTACCTGTGAAGATGTTGAAACCCCGCTGGTATGATCTCTTGATGATTATCAAGCAATTCGTTACTTGTGAAGGCAGGTATGGATTTGTTTTCCTGTTTCATCTACGTTTATTGATGGTGTTTATGGGTTTCGAGCTTAGCATGCCACATTATCTGCACCGAAGTTTATTTAAAATGGCTAAGAAGTACAAGCGAAGTCAGGCTGACACTAGCCTCTTCCATGTTGGGTTGATTAAAATGCTAGTTGTTTATGAATTGGGTTTACGTCGAGATTCCTGGCACGATTTTCTCAACCGTAATGGTTTTGAGGAATCAAGTCCTCCGCAGGTCGATAAGCCTGTGGTATCCGAGAGTAACTCTACCCCTGTACCCTACCGTGTTTTACTACCTAAACCTGAAACCCACTCACCTGTGAATTCGCCTATGGCTGTGACTAAAGTGGCTAAGCCCATAACCACAAAGGCTAGGGCGAAGACTGCTGCTAGAAAAAAGAAAAACGCAAGGATGATCTCTCGCATGGAGAGAAATAAGTCTAACCCCCCTGCCAAAACAGAGCCTATCATGATAAGCGAGGACTCAGATTCGA
>ML795012.1:412077-450815 GCA_009831015.1 Picea engelmannii | reverse complement strand
CCTCTTACATTTATTATATCTAACTACCATAGTGGGCCTTATTTAATAATATAGTGGACCTAGTCCACCTTACATTGAATGACCTCCACTATTATCACTATGGGCCCTCTGGGCCCCCCTACTACCTCTCTAGCTACCTTAAAGAGTGCACAAAAGTGTGCATACTTGGTCAGTCTATAAACAATCACCATGATGACACTCTTTCCTTCAGACTTTTGTAACCTTGTGATGAATCCATGGAAACATCCTCCCAACACTGACTTGGGATGGCTAATGGTTGTAAAATACCTGGGGTTTTAATTGTTTCCACCTTGTTTTGTTGGAAAACCAAACATTCTTCCACAAACCTTTGAACATCATTTTTAAGGCCATCCCAAAAAAATTCCTTCTTGACCCTATGGTAGGTTTTCAAAAATCTCAAGTTCCCTCCTACATAAATATAAGTGATCTTTGTACCATAGTGAATCATTTTTCCATTTAAATGTATCTGATGCACTGGAATCCTGCTGCAACCTTTGAATGAGAGTCCACACATTTTCGTCATTCCTCCATTCATCCCTCGCTTCTATTATCCAATCGGGTTGGATGATCGAGATAACACAAAGAAAGGCCTCAACATCTTCATCATTTCTTGAGAGTGCATCTGCCACAACATTTTTCTTCCCTTTTTTATATATTATTTCAAAATCATAACCCAATATCTTGGTCACCCATTTTTTTTGTTCTTCTAAAGATAGACTTTGTTCCAACAAGAAGTATTTAATACTATCATGATCTATTTTGACCTTGAAGTGCCTACCTATTAGGTAAGGGCGCCATTTATTCAATGCATATAGTATGGCCATCATTTCCTTCTCATAAATGGGTTTGTGTAAGTCCTTTCCCTTGAGTGGATGACTTTAAAAATCAAGGGGCCTTCCTTCTTTCATTAGAACAACACCAATGCCATTTCCCGGGGCATCACATTCCACAATAAAGGTTTTTGTGAAGTCTTGTGTGATCAAGACAGAAGCTTTGCACATCACCTCTTTAAGTTGTTCAAAAGCTTGAGTTTCCTCTGGAGTCCATGAAAATGCATCCTTCTTAGTTAATGTCATTAAAGGTGTTGGTATTATTCCATAGTTCCAAACAAACTTGCGGTAGTAACCTGTCAAACCCAAAAATCCTCTATGATTCTTCAATGTTTTGGGAATCATCTAGTCCATCATCGCCTTAATATTGTTAGGGTCTACCTTGACACCTTCATGAGATACAATATGACCCAAATACTCTACCTCTTTGACCCCAAAGAAAAATTTAGATGGTTGGGAATATAGTTGTTTCTCCTTTAGAAGTTGTAGCACCTTGTCAACATGTGACACGTGATCCTCCCAAGACTTGATATAGATTAGTTTATCATCAAAAAATACGAACACAAATTTTCAAAGGAAGGGCTTGAAAATGGAATTCATCAACCCTTGGAATGTGGAAGGTGCATTTGTAAGGACAAAAGGCATGACCAAAAATTCATAATGGCCTTCATGAGTTTAAAATGTTGTTTTTGGGATATTTGCTTCCTTAATTCTAATATGATGATACCCTGAATGAAGATCCAACTTTCTGAAATAGATTGCTCCATGTAGTTCATCTAACAATTCATCAATGATGGGAATGGGAAACTTATCTTTAATAGTGATCTTGTTGAGATCTCTATAATTTGTACACATATGCCATGAGCCATCTTTCTTGAGTACCATTACCATCGGTGCAGAGTAAGAACTTTGGCTAGGTCTAATAATGCCAGCTTCTAACATTTCTTCAACCATACGCTCAATTTCACTCTTCTGGGACTAAGGGTATATGTAAGGCCTTATGTTAGGAGGAACACTCTTAGGAATTAGGTGAATATCATGATCATGATTTTGAGTGGGTGGAAGACCTTTGGGAATATCTTCAAATACTTTAGAATGATTATCAATGATCCCTTGGATATCTAGTAGAATAGATCTTAGATGTTTGAACATCTATTGAGCATAGTTTTACAATTCCACCATGATGCCCCTTTTCAATAATTTTGTCATGCCATTAGAGCTTATCACCTTACTGGGTTTCCCTGTGATACCCCTTAGCTCAATTTATTTTCCTTCCAATGAAAATTTCATGAAACGTTCTTGAAAATTAAAAGACATTGTTCCTAATGAATGTAACCATTGGATTCCTAGTAGGACATCAGCACCACCCATGGGTATAGTAATCATTGTACTATTAATTACATATTCCCCCATAGTAATGTTGATATTATTGCATTTTCCAGAGCAATTGATAGTTTCTCCATCTAGAATCATTACTTGAAACTCTAGCGTTGGATATACAAAGCAATTGAGATCTTTGGCTAATTTATAGTGAATGAAATTATAAGTACTACCAAAATCAATTAGGACTATTACCTTTTTATTTTTGACATATCCTTTGATATTAAGTGTTTGAGGAGTGCTAATTCCATTCAATGCATTACATGATATCGTGGGAGTCAACTCTTCAGAAGAAATCGCTTCTAATTTTTCATCTTGAGATGATTCTTGTTCTTGTTCTTGTTCTTCTTCCTCTTCACAATCTATGTAGAATAATTTATTCTCACCACACTTATGTCCCTTACTGTACTTGGTGTCACAATTAAAGCATAAACCTTTGGATTTTCTTTCCTCCAATTGTTCAGGTTTCCACCCTGTAGGTTGAGGTGTTTTAGAAGAAAGAACATTATTCTCTCGATAGATGTTAGGAGTGGTCCTTCTAGTACCCATAGCCATATTTTTACTTTAAACATTTCTTGCCACCCTGAATGCATTCTCCAATGATTTGGGTTCCCAAAGATGAACTTCATGTTGAATGTTATCCTTTAAAGTTCCTATGAATACAACAATAAGGTGCTCATCTGGAATATCTGCTACCTTTATATTCAATCTTTGGAAGTTATCAATGTGCTCTACAACTAAACCCTTTTGCTTGAGATTTATCAATTGGCTAAAGAAGGTATTGCTCCTTGTATCCTCATAGTGTGTTATCATTTCTTCCGTAAAAATTGTCCAAGTGACGAGTGATTTGCAAGAACAAATCCATCGATACCAAACAAATTGATTGGGTTCTAAATATAAAGAAGTAATTTATACCTTTTGTGCATGTGGTTGATCCAAAAAGGATATAGAGAAGGCTAAGAACAACTCAGAACTCACAAAGGAAACTCATGATGCTCAGAATGGCCTCAGCAAACAGAGAAAGGGAAAAAATTCAAATTTCCCAAAAATCTCAGTGAAAATGAAATGATCGCAAAGAGCGCATCGCAATATTTCTAATGGTGCAAACAACTCATCAAACAGAGTTACGAATTGAAATATATTCGCGGTCAAATTTTGGTCAACCTAGCCCAGTCAGCAAGGGATGAGTCAACATCCATACAACACATGTGGAAGGAGTAGGAAGGTGAAGCATGGCATGATGAAGTCATCATGATGTCATCATAATGATTTCATCATGGTGATGTGGCAGCACCAGAGGCTGCCACATGTCACCTAGTTTTGGCATTTTCGAGTCGATCCGTGGACCAATCGTATCATGCCACATGGAATTCCATACACTTTGTATGCTAAAATGGTGTGATGACTTAGTAGGAGACAACGTGGCCAAGTGAGAGGCCACCACATGGCCCAATTAGAGGCTGCCACGTGGCAAGCGGGAAATACTCAATGACAGTCCGTGAGAAAAAATTTGGAAAAAAATTGGTTTAACAGGTCTGCCAAATCTGGCAGACCATGCCAAAATTGTGTTGGCATGTTCATAGGAACACTGCGCTTTTCATTGATGGCAAGAACACATAGGAAGGAGAAGCTCGGGAGGAGAAGCGATAGTGATCATTGGATCCCATTCAGAATTCCCGATGATCGTCAAATCTGAATTAAGACGGGAGGAGCACACAGGGAGGACAGATCTCAGGTGTTAGATCCGAGCACGAGGTATGACCATCATTGGATCTAGGAGAACCTGCACGTTCTTTAAAGTGTAAGGATAAGCAAGCTTACAAAATCCTGAAAGTAGGAGGACCACCCATCTTCGGGTAGGACACATGGTCACAGATCAACATTTCGCAATATCAGGAGTCAAAAGAAGGGAGGTGCTCTAACCTCTTAAATATCGAAACAAGAAATCGTGATTAGATCTAGACCATTAGATCGAGGAAAGTTGACAACCATCGATCTGCTTTGAGAGCCTCAGTAGCTGCCAAGTGCAAGATGTGACAGGGGAAGGAGAGAGGTTGGGTGGAAGACACATGTTAGAAGAAGGCGAAGGTGGTAAACGAAGGAGGAAGCGGTAAGAGGTTTAGGAGGGGCCCATACAAAACCACCTCATTTCAGACCCCCCCCTCCCGTTAAAGGTAGAAAGGTGGGGGGGTCCGGAATTGAACCTCAGTTGTAGATCTAGGCACTTAAATCCTGACCCTTCAAACTTGCACACTCCATTTCGGACCCCCGCCCCCATTAAAAGTAGAATGACAAGGGGGGTCTAGAATCGAATCTCAATCGCATATCTATACGTGCAAATCTTGGCTGCCCGAATCAGCTTGCTACTTAGCGGAATGCCTCATCACAAAATTCTCGAAATCACGAGTCGTGAAAGCACTTTATGGATAAGCGCTTGGTCACAGCCGATGGTCACATCAATGAAGGCTTAAGGAAAGGAGATAATTTCTCAGCTCCATTTCGAGGATTGCAACATGGGAGAGTCTAGATGCCTCAACTTAGGATTCTTGAAATGCGATTTGTGAAATGCAGTTTCGGACCTGGCCCCTGGTCACCATCGATGGGCATGTGAAGGAAAGAGCTAGCATAGCTGGTCTCCATTTTGGGGTTTGCAATATGAGTCAAGGAGACTCACGAGAGAAAACCCAAAATGCGAAATTGTGAAATGCCTTGTTGATTAGGACTATAGTCACAGCCAAGGTCACATTGTTGAAGGTTTAAGAGAGGAGCTAGCATGCAGCTAAGCTCCATTTCAGAGATCGCGACTTGAAGAGTCGAGATGCCTCATCTCTAGATCCCCAAAATGTGAGTCGTGAAAGCACCTTATGTATAGGCGTTTGGTCATCGACATAGGTCACCTGAAAGGAAGGGGCTTAGCCAGAAGAGTTAGCGCCCATTGTGCAGTTTTTACACAGAGAGGGAAAAGGCACCAAGCACATGGGCACTCAGAGGATCTATGGGGAACCGCCAGAGACCACTAATGCTTTCTATCAAAGTCTCGAGGTAATTGGATATGAGAATGAAGCCTTGCGAGGATGAACTGGTAGAGGACTCAGCGTGAGATCGACATGCACATCCCGAAGTGAAGATCAATGGTGTTGTGAAAAGATAGCGCATGCAGCATGCACAAGGTGCAAAGAGACTATAAAAATGAAGAACAGAGAAGAGATGGGTGTTGTTGTTGTGAGTGATTCATGTAGGTAGAAGCATGGAGTCTAGAGGGGAAAAAGCATAGCAGAAACAAGGAACAGTCATGCATATCTAAGATAGAAAAAGAAGGTTGAAGCATGTATGCAGACATAGAGTAGAAGATTAGGAAGCTCAAGTAGATGCAGACAGAGAGACATTGATGCAATAGAGAAAAGCAGAGTAGCAGAATAGTGATGAGCCTGGTAAGCCATTGATATCTATTGAATCACTGTAATAAAGTCAGAGAAAGCAAAGTTTCAAATTTTAGGGTGATAGGGAGGTGCTAGGGAGGATTGTTGTCCTCTGAGTGTCAAGTGGGTTCTTGACCATAGGGATTTGTAGCTTCCATCTGGTAGTATCTAGAGAAACTAGGGTGGCAGGGTGGTGCTAGGGAGAACATTGGTTCTCTGTTATACAGGTTGGTGCCTGTGTGATTGGAAGTTGGTGCTTCCATCCAGTTGGTGCTGGAGCAGTGAGGGAGTTGGTACTTCCTTCTAGTGGGTGCTAGAGAAACCAAAGATTTGGTGCTCTCATCAAGTAAAATATTGCAAAACAAAAGTGGTAGCCTCATTATGAGTTGGTGCTCATAAGAATGATAATGTATAGAAAATAATGATCATATAAAGAAGAAGAGGTTTTCACCCTTTATGGGTTTCCTCAGGAATATATGTCTCTGTACTATACATGTGTGTGATTGATGTTGAATACTCTACTAATTATTTATTGTGATCATCATTGATAAGTTTTGTAATGAATTTAAAAATGGATATAATTGTTTACGCACAGTAACAACTTATTCACCCCCCCTCTTAGTTTTCCAACAATTGGTATCGGAGTCGGACCCTTTATCTAAGGGTAGATCCTAGATATTAAACATGTCAAGCCATGAAGGAACTTCAACCAATAAGGCCCCTCTATTCAATGGAATAAACTTTTCCTTCTGGAAAGTTAGAATGAGAACCTACATAATGGCTTTAGGTGCAGATGTCTAGGATGTGGTAGAGACTGGTTATGTAAAGCTAGTTGTACTAGCTAATAAGGATGACAAGCTAGAATTCAGCTTCAACACTAAGGCTATGAATGCTATCCTGAGTGGGCTTGCAGAAGAAAAATTTGTAAGAGTTATGCACTTAGAAACTTCCAAAGAAATGTGGGACAAAATCATTAGCAGTTATGAAGGTAATGAGAAGGTAAAAGATGCCAAGCTTCAAACCTACAGAGTACAGTTTGAACAACTGAAGATGAAAGAGGATGAAACTATTGGAAAGTACTTTCTGAGAGTTGAAGAACTAGTAAATGTAATGAAATCACTTGGTGAAAAAATTGAGGAACCCTCTTTAGTTCAGAAAATTTTGAGATCTCTACCAGATAGGTTCAACCCAAAGGTCTCTGCTATAAAAGAACTTAATGATCTAAAAGCCTTGGTGTTTTATCAACTTCTAGGAATTTTGAATGTATATGAAATGAGAATAGTTAAAGATAAACCCACCTCCAGAGAAGCATCATTTAAAAAAGACAAGAATGAGGATTTTGAGCTTGATGAAATTGAAGAAAAAATTGTGAGAATACTCAAGAAGGAATCAGGAAAATACAAAGGTAAACTGCCTTTCAAATGTTTCAACTGTGGTAAGATAGGTCATTTTTCAAATAAATTTCCTCACAAAAGAAAGGATCAGACATATAATGATGAGGAGAAGCACAAACACAAAAAATTCTTTAAAGAGAATAATTTTAAGAAGAAAAGTATTTGTGTAAACAATGATGATGATCCTTTAGATGATGAAGACAGTGACTCTTCTATTGAAGATAAACTAAATGACTTCATGCTTATGGACAAACAGGGTTATGAGAATAAAATCACAGGAAGTGATGATAATGAAGAAGAAGCTTTGGTTGATATGGAAGGAGAACTGATCAGTGCATTGGAAGAGATTAACAGACTCATAATTAAGCAGAGAAAACAAAAACAATTGTTGATATAGTTCAAGAAAGGTAGTAAAGAACCTGATGAATACCTTGTCCTACTAAAAGTGGAATTAGAAGAGGAAAATAAAACCGAAGACATTCTGAAGCAACAGTTATCAGAAAAGAAGGCAAGATGTGAAGCTCTGGAAAAAGAAGTAGTGAAAACTAGGAAAGTGTTGGAGAAGTTTCAAGCCTTGTATCATTAGAATCTGTCAAGTATCAAAGCCTCAGAAGAATTGGCCACCATTCCAAATCAGCAGAGAAACCCAAAGCTGAAAACGGGTCTGGGTTATGAAGAGGGATCAAGTAGTGATTGGCCAAGAAACAAAGAACCCATCAAGTTTGTCAGTCTACCATCTATGACAACAAAAATCCTGCAGAAACAAAAGAAGATAATCAGTTTCCCAGGAGGAGTAAGGAAAGAGGTACCAGAACTAAAACTCTAGATTAGAGAAATAATGTACTCTCTATTCAAATAAATCATCAACATGGAAGAAATCATCCTTCTCAAAGAAGACAACCATTTTCCAGGTACCAACATTTTTTCTATGGATATTGTTTTTGTAAAGACCTTATTTAATTTAAACTACCATTGATTTAGAAAAGAACAGTAAATTTAAAATTCACTTAAAATTCACTTAATCTAGCACATTCAATCCAATATTTCAATAAATAAAATTTACTAACAATTTAATTCAAAAGATTCATAACTAGATTCATAACACTAACCTGAATCTGATGCTGCTTCCTTCATTAGCTTGAATCTGATGCTGCTTCTTAGGACACCCCAAAACCAACCACCCTGCCGACTAGTAACGCCTAGCCCTAGGACATCAATGGATGTCCTAGCCCTCCGAGCCCAAAACCTCTGCATCCCCCGGTGCACTGTAAATTCCACTGTTAATTTCCCTCTCCAATACTCCAAGCTCCCCTCTCGTAGAATGAATGCCCCTCCATAATCCTTCTCCACCTCCCTTATTCCTCCTTCACCGCCCCCGCACATTAACTCCCACCTAACTCTTTATTACACCTTATCCCATTTTTAATGACCTTATCCTATTACTAAATGCCTTATCCCTTATTAAATGCCTTATCATGCCTTATCCCATTCATGGGAATGTAACTTAAATTAGTATTATATTTTTATTATTAACCATTAATTTAATACTTAATTAATTAGTTAATTAATTAATAATCAAATTAATTATATTATATTATAAATTAATCAAATTAATCAAATTAATTTAAACATTATATTATATTATCCACCCCTTATTCAATACTTTTTTTTTTTTGGATTATTTATTAAATTAAAACATCTTAATAATTAAGGGTCGTTACAGTTTTTTCTGTTCTAACTTTGGTCATAAAGCTGTAAACTGTTCTTTAAAATTGAGATATGAGCAATCAAGACATTCAAGGTATAGATATCTCCCACAATAAAGAATGAGACAACCAAGTAACAAACCACCAAAGACTGCAAATCACTTGATCGATGGGAAAAGGACACAGGTTAAGAATAATAATCGTTATGATCCTTTATTCGACGAACCAGAATGTTACATCTCTCATAACTACGGACATAAAGTTGATGACTATCGTTTAAGGAACTTTGAACTAGATTTGAATTCCCCTATTGAAAATGTCAAGGTTTGGAAGAAGAAAGAAAGTGACAAGTGTGGATTAGTGTTTTCAGCTCAAAGACAAAAGAACCCTTGGTATATAGACAGTAGATGCTCCAAACATATGATGGGAGACAAGTGTAAGTTTCTATCTCTAAGTGAAAGAAAATCAAGAAACGTAACCTTTGGAAATGATGCTCCAGGTAAAATCAAGGGTAAAGGGATGGTGAGTTTAAGTAATGGAAAAGGAAAATCCCAATATGTTCTAATTTTAGATGGGTTGAAACATAATCTTCTTAGTGCAAGTCAAATGTATGACAAAGGATGTGAAGTGGTGTTCACTTCCAATGACTGCAAGATAAAGTCTGTAAACTTAGGACAAGTGGTGGCTAAAGGCATAAGGACATAAAATAATGTATATGTGCTGAAAGAAGATAGAGAAGAATGTCATATAAGGAAACAATATGAGAGCTGGTTATGGCATAGGAGACTTGGACATCTAAAATTTGATCACTTAATCAAGCTCAAAAACCTTGAGGCAGTAAAATATCTTCCAAGAATATCAAAGCCACAATATTCTGTGTGTAAACCCTGCCAAGTAGGAAAGCTTACCAGGACATAGTTTAAATCCAAGATCTCTACTTCAATAGAGAAACCACTCCAACTAGTTCATATGGATTTATGTGGACCATCAAGATAGGAAGGCACAAGGAAAGAAAACTACTTCATGTTGATCATTGATGATTACTCTAGACTTACTTGGGTTTCCTTTCTCAAGGAAAAAGCTCAAGCATTTGAGAAATTTAAAATATTTAAGGCTTTAACTGAGAATCAAACAAGAAAGAGGTTAAAGGTAGTAAGATCAGATAGAGGAGGTGAATTTATGTCAAGTGAGTTCAAGGAATTCTGTGATAAACATGGAATCAAGAGAGAATACACAATCCCAAGAACTCTACAACAAAATGGAGTATTTGAGAGGCAAAACAGAACAATGTAGCAAATGGCCAGGTCAATGATGAATGAGAAGAACATTGGTCAAACCTATTGGGTAGAAGCAATACACACAACAATCCATTTTCTTAACAAAGTCCACCTCAGACCACACACCGACAAGACACCTTATGAAATGTGGTATGGGAGACCTGCTTCAATCAAACACTTCAAAGTCTTTAGGAGTAAGTGTTACATAAAGAATAATGATGAGAACCTTGGAAAGTATGATGACAGGGTTGATGAAGGCATCTTCTTAGGGTATGCTACAAACAATAAAGGATACAGATGCTATAATAAGAGGCTGCATATATTGGTTGACTGTATTGACATAAAAGTTGATGAAGGAATGCCAGAAAGAGAGGTGAACAATACTGAATCAACAACAAAGGATATATATGAAGTTGAATTCGAACAGGTCCAAGAATCATAACAAGAAGACTCTGAGCGAGATGAAGATGCAAACATTCAAATAGACTCAAATCAGTAGACAGCATCAAATTCCTCCTCTAGAATCACTTAAAAGAATCATCCCGCAAGTCAGATAATTGGTGAAAAAGACAAAGGTGTACAAACCAGAAGAAAGATAATCAAAAACACTGAACAATCAAATATAGCCTTCATATCCATGCTGGAACCCAAGAATTTTAATGAAGCTAGCAAAGATGACCATTGGGTTAAAGCCATGAATGAAGAACTTGATCAGATTGAGAAAAATAATATGTGGGAGATGGTTTCTAGACCTGAAGGTAAAAATATCATTGGTTCCAAATGGATCTTTAAGAATAAGTTGAATGAGCAGGGATAACTTGTCAGAAACAAAGAAAGATTGGTTTTTAAAGGCTATGCTCAAATAGAAGGACTGGATTTTGATGAAACATTTGTGCCCATAGCAAGATTAGAAGCTATCAGAATATTTATTGCCTATGCTTGTCATAAAAGGTTTAAAGTTTATCAAATGGATGTCAATTCAGATTTTCTAAATGGAGATTTAAATGAAGAAGTCTATATGGAACAACTAAAGGGTTTCGAATTGTCTGATAACCTTGATTTTGTATGTAAGATGAAGAAATCATTACATGGGTTAAAACAAGCCCCTCGTGCCTAGTATCACAGACTAGACACATATCTCCAAGACAAAGGGTTCAAGAGAGGAATAGTTGACATTAATCTATATATCAAAACATAGGGTAATGATTTGCTCATCGTGTTGGTCTATGTATATGACATAATATTCGGATGTAATAAGGATTCATTGGTACAATGGTTTGATTCTGCCATGGAGTCTAAGTTTGAAATGTCTATGATAGGTGAACTGTCAGTTTTTCTTGGTCTCCAAATTACTCAGAGGTCTGAAGGAATGTTCATTTCTCAAGAAAAATATCTCAGAGAAATGTTGAAAAGGTTTCAAATGGAATATTCTAAACCTATGGACACACCTATGGTTACTGGATGAAAATTAAGCAAGGATGATGACTCACCTGATGTTGATCAAAGTTCATATAGGTCAATGATAGGCAGCCTAATGTACATAACAACATCTCGTCTAGAGATAATGCATGATGTTGGAATGGTAGGAAGATACCAGTATGCACCTAAACAGAGTCATTTGATAGCTGTCAAAAGGATATTCAGATATTTGAAAGAAACAATGAACTATGGCCTATGGTATCCTAAGAATCAGAATTTTCAATTATCAGTCTACTCAGATGTTGATTGGGCTAACTACATGGATGAAAGGAAAAGCATGAGTGGAGGTGCATTCTTGTCAGGAGATTCTCTAGTAGTGTGGTTGAGCAGAAAGAAAGGTTCCATTTCTTTATCAACTATAGAGGCAAAATACATTGATGCTTCTACTTTTTGCACTCAGGTATTATGTGTTATCACTCCAAAAGTCACCCTAGACTGTAATCAGGTGAGCTTGGTAACATTAAAAGTTTACGAAAAGAAAGTTGATTTTGAAAGTATGAGAGAGGTAGGGTAGAAGTTATCTGCTTGACTTAAAAAATCATATGAATCTATCCTTGCAAATCATCTTCCATATGCAGCAAAACAAATGATCCAAAAGCAATGTTTATCCCTTCAAGGCTTTCAGGTGGAAGACTTTTATGAGAAAATATAGAACTGCAAATAGAGAGACATGAAAATCCTTTTCAAGTATACTATTTATGCAGTAGAAGAAGAATCATAATCTGAAGATCCTTTTCAGAAGAGATTTAGCAACACACAAGGTAGAATATCTCAAAGGATCCTCCTAAGAAACTCTCTCATGATTTATGTTGAAGAAGAACAAATTTTAAGAGTCAAAACAAAGAAAAACACAGCTAAACATCACTCTCTTCTACAAATGAATTCTTAACATAGAAAATGATAAGATAGGCTATCTTCATATTAATTTTGTCAAAGTAGAAAAATAGTTCGGGAGCCTCAGCTCAACCATCCCCCCACACTAAAGCAATTGATCTATCTATTTATAACAAAAGGGAGGCAACAACTAGAGGTACGAGTTGGCCTCCTTCCCTTGAAAATCTCTAATGATTTATTTCATCTAACAACTTGGCTAACAACCTATGCTATAAAACAAGAAAATGTTGGTGACTAATCCAACCAAACTTCAAACTGATTTGGTTCCCCTTTGTTGCATAGCTCCTTGTTTGCCATGTGTCTTTCAGTAACATGTGATCATCCTCATGATGCCATTTGTTGTTTCTACAATCTTCTCAATCATCAGATATCCAAAATGTTGTTAGCTTGGTCCTCCTAAATCCTTGGTGTCTGTTGGTAGCTTCTTTAGGTAGAAGTCTGAGTGGCGCATTTCAAAGCTAGATAAATATAAAAGGAAACACCTATAGGTAGTTCCATTTTTCAATCTTTTGTTCTCTGCCAAATATTTGGTAGCGAATTTAGGTAGCACCAAAAAATGCAGCACCTTCTTAACAGTCTTCAATAGATGATAAAACACTTTGAATCCTTCTTCTGACACCTGGGCATATCTTCAACCACAAATAGAATCCCCTTTGAGCCTAATATCTTTTATATTCGCCTTTTTTTTCTCTGCTTTCTTATCAATTGTATTTCTGGATATTTTTCCATGCTCAGGCTACTCTTCATGTTCTCTTGCTCAGTTCATGGCCACCTTGATTCATATCAGAGGAAGCAAATGTATGAAAACTTGATCCATATAAAAATGACCAGATGCTAACCCTATTGTCAAGACCCAATGAATACAGTCTTGGGCATCTTTCTTCATAATGAATTCTAGTGCCAAACAGAAAAAACCAATACATGCAGCCTGCAAAATAGAGAAATGAACACTTCCTTAACAAAAGAGTACTAATCAGTGAACGGCTTTTCATGGAACAATCTTTCCAGTATTCGATGTTTTATCAGAATGAAAACAATTAATATGTCACTGAAGTTGTCAAGATTATCAATATCTGTATCCTATATGATTAGAGTGATTGAGTAGGAGATCTGCTTTGTTCCCAACGCATAGCAAAATCTAAAACCTTATACAAGTTGATTTTAGAAACTCAATCTCAAAGAACCTCGAATGATGATAAATTCCTCAGATCGAATACCATTACAAACGCATCACAATATTTAGATAGTGAATGAGCATCAAGCTCCATCATCCAGACCCTACAACTTTTCCTTGACCTATGGATCATTTGATCTGCTGTTAACAAACTTGCAAAAACCCCGCAGCTCGATGCAGATCTCCCTTGATCGCATCTCTTTCTATTTCCAAGTGTCCTCTAGCAGTTGAATATTGACACCACATTGCCACCTATGATCCTCACTCTTCTCCACATCATAATCCACCCAACAGATTGATGAATCTGATCTCTTTGATTCTAGGTGCATGTTGGTAGCATCATTTGGTAGCACTTTTGGTGTATCTCTGCGCAAATTTTATCTCTGCTAGAAATTAGGTAGCGCACTATGGAAAACACAGTGCCCAGGAAATTCACAGCACCTAGGATAAAACATAGCGCCCAAAATATTTGGCAGCACACAGGAGAAAACGCAGCACCCAGGAGATTTGGCAGCGCACTGCACTTTGCACATCCATGCATGAAAACGGTGGAATGGGCAAGAATTTTGGGAACATCATTGTATACATCGTGGCTAAATTTAGTTTTTCAACACCTATAGAATCTTTAAACAATACTGCATTGATATCTCATCGTGGCACCTATGCATGCATCCTACAAATCAGGGATTTGCAATTTCACCGAGCACCAAACAGCTAGAATGTTGGCTTAATTTATGGCTTGACTTTGAGTTGAATGCGTAGCTAGCATGTAGGATGGTATGACATGTAAACATGACTTGGAATTGGCATATGTGATATATCTTAGGTTTGGGGGAATTTAGAATTAAGACACTTAAGCGCACACACCCTTTTTTATTTTGTTTTATTAAATAAATATATATAATAAACATAATTCATAAACTACAAAATAGTTTAGAAAAACATTGTGTGTGTATATATATATATATATATATATATATAATAAGAAAAGTGTTTTTATGACAAACCTATCATAAAGATTTGATAGACTTCAATAAGGATTTCTAACCATTTATTTTCAGGTCAAGAGGATGAAGCCAAAGTATTTCTTAGGCAAAGATATCAATAGGAACTTGTCAAGACAGATTGGGGAATTTGAGGTTTGGACATTGGCAAATACTCAAAGGGATTTTGATAATTTCAACATAAATATGTTGAAGATGCTCTCAAAATATATTGGAAAAATTGAATAAGAAAAGTGTTTTTATGACAAACCTATCATAAAGATTTGACAGACTTCAGTAAGGATTTCTAACCATTTATTTTCAGGTCAAGAGGATGAAGCCAAAGTATTTCTTAGGCAAATATATCAATAGGAACTTGTCAAGACAGATTGGGGAATTTGAGGTTTGGACATTAGCAAATACTCAAAGGGATTTTGATAATTTCAACATAAATATGTTGAAGACGCTCTCAAAATATATTGGAAACATTGAGTGCTAACATTGGCTCCAACTAGGATGTAAATCTCCCCACAGGGTTTCCACGAACCTAGTAGTTCCATTTTCCTTTACCATTGGGCTATGGAGTCATCTTCCATGTGCAACTAATCTCTATAAACTTTCAAAACATGCCACTTATTCAAGCAAACTAACTATTGCATCTGCTACAAACTAAAAGAAAGGAAATGCTAAAAAACAAGCTTATTTCTTCCTACTCCTACTCTAATCAAGTGTGTTTCTTCTTGATCAAATAATATTGTGCTTCCAATGAAACCATGCAATCATCTTATTAGCTGGTGAAATCCTTGATACGACAATGATGAATGCAGGAACCCATAGATTACTGATATGCAATTTGAAAAAACAGAACATCCAACCTTCATTTAGCAAAAGTGTTCTGACATCTAAGCTGCTCAAAGATCCAAGATAATCAAAAAACGGATCAATAAAAATGAAAAGGAATACCTCTTCATGTTATTTTAGATGAACATCAGAAGATTTTTGCATATCCTCATGTTGATCATGGCTACCACCTACAACTTCCTACAAATTTGAACATAGTTGCAAACTGACTTCACTATTGATGATGGATTGTTTGTCGTTGTCTGCAGATCCAGGTTCAAATATAGTGCATGTGGGCTCACTGATTTGTAGAGATGACTATTGAATGTCTTCAGCGATTTCCTGATATTTGATTTCTTCACAATATCGTTCTCTATCATAATCAGATTCATAACTATCATAACTTGGTTGGTTGCTCCTCAAATCATCAAAATGGATATGCTCTTCTTCATCAGAGTATTCATCAAAGATAGGTGAGCCCAAGGATCCTTGGTCTTGCACAAAAAAATGAACAATCCCTCAATCTCTCTCTTCAATCTCAGGTGAAAAGATATCATGGGAAACCTCTTGTAAGAAAAGAGAAAGATCCTCTTCTACAATTGGTTCTTCTTTCGAATCAGAGACATCAAATGCATAAGGTACATGATATAATTCAACTGAATCTATGCAATCATTAGTAAAATCATGACTGATATCTCAAAGACTTTCTTCTCGGGAATAAGAAAGAGAAAGAAGTTCATTCATATCTTCATTTGGATAGTGAATAAAATAGTTTTCATCTTTATATTCAGCAGAGCAATCTAACAAATCTTGAGCACATTATTCATATCCCTCATAGCATTTATGACAAATACTTTCAGAGGGATAAAAAAATTTGCAGTGTTCATTGAATACTCTATGGAAATCCTTCAAGGATGAAATACTGGAAGGGGGTAACGAAAAATACCATTTACGTGCATCCCCATCCAATGAATACATGAACATTTTCATCAATATATCTTCATGATGGATGTCAAGCTGCTGCATCAAATTATGAAATTCATGATCATTCTCAAGAGGGCTATCATCCTTACCTTCATAAAATATGGGCAGCAGATCTTTCCATTCATCAATAAGAGGCACAGGATGTGGATAATACTCTATAGCTGAGAAATCGAGTGGGGCAAACCTCCTGGCCAGGATAGCCTTCATAGCCATTTAATTGGTCTCATTCCATTGGAGTCACCAACAAATTCTGAACAATGGAGTCGCCATGGTGAATGTACAGTCTTGAAGGTGTCCAACTTCAGTCACCATCTAAAGTTGGAGTTGTGCAGTGTCATTCTTCCCAAGGATCTTTTCAATCTGCTCAAATCCATCCTCGACAATGGTGCCATTTATGTTATCACTCCAAAAGTCACCCTAGACTATAATCAGGTGAGCTTGGTAACATTAAAATTTTATGAAAAGAAAGATGATTTTGAAAGTATGAGAGAGGTAGGGTAGAAGCTATTTGCTTGACTTAACAAATCATATGAATCTATCCTTGCAAATCATCTTCCACATGTAGCAAAACGGATCATCCAAAAGCAATTTTTAGCCCTTCAAGGCTTTCAAGTGGAATACTTTTATGAGAAAATATAGAACTGCAAACAGAGAGACATGAAAATCCTTTTCAAACATACTATTTATATAGTAGAAGAAGAATCATAATCTGAAGATCCTTTTCAGAAGAGATTTAGCAACACACAAGGTAGAATATCTCAAAGGATCCTCCTAAGCAACCCTCTCACACTTGTTCTTGAAGAAGAACAAAGTTTAAGAGTCAAAACAAAGAAAAACATAGCTAAACATCACTCTCTTCTGCAAATGAATTCTTAACACAGAAAATGATAAGATAGGTTATCTTCATATTAATTCTGTCAAAGTACAAAAACAGTTTGGGAGCCTCAGCTCAACCATCCCCCCATACTAAAGCAATTGATCTATCTATTTATAACAAAAGGGAGGCAACATCTGGAGGTACGATCTGGCCTCCTTCCCTTGAAAATCTCTAATGATTTATTTCATCTAACAACTTGGCTAACAACCTATGCTATAAAATAGGAAAACGTTGGTGACTAATCCAACCAAACTTCAAACTGATTTGGTTCCCCTTTGTTGCACAACTCCGTGTTTTCCATGTATCTTTCAGTAACATGTGATCATTCTCATGATGCCAGCTGTTGTTTCTACAATCTTCTCAATCATCAACTATCCAAAAAGTTGTTAGCTTGGTCCAGCTTGTTACACATAAAAATTACTCACTTCGATAGTGTCGCAAGTGTCGTCATCGTAAGTGTCGCATTTTTCTCACAAGTGTCGCAAGTGTCAAGGAAAGCATATTGTCATGATGCCTATGTCGTGCCTATAACAACATCAAGAAGACACTTAACACACATCAAACACTTGATTTGGAAGAGGAGGAATGCTTAACTAGAGTCATGAACCTTTTGTCATCTGAAGGAAGCCAAAAAACTAGGTTTTTGGAGGGTAGCGCTCCTCTATACCTCTTCCGGGAGTGCTAGCGCCCCCCCTTACACTGTTTGGGAGAATTATAAAGCTTCCTTGGCCCTTATGGAGGAGCGCTATTGACTTTAGGAGCACTTGTGCCCCCCTAAATCCTACTAGGGAGCGCTACATCACTCTGATGGCCCTTCTAAGGGAGCACTGCCTATTCTAGGCAGTGGTTAAGCTATTGAGATGAATGGGGGAAGGATCCATTCATTCTTGGAAGTCAGTTGAGTTCAAATCCTCAATCAAGCCATGATCTTAGGGAATATCCCTAACTGAAGGAGGAAAATCCTCAACTTCCCCAAGGATATCTCAATTGGTTGAGCCTCTCCAAGGCTATATGAGCAAGCTTTCTCATGGTGAAAGAACCATTGATGAAGCTATCGTCATTCTGATCGTGGATCTTTTGAGCAAGGGATAGACAAGGAGGACTTGACGGGACTGCTGCAATCCATCTACAGCTGTAAGCAATGTTTTATCCTCATTAATATAATTTGCTTGGCCTGTTTCTTTCTAATTCATGTTCAATCTCACATGAATTTGTCTCTTTAGTATATAGATCTATTTAGGGCTAACCTTGATAGAGTAGGAAGTGGTCGTACTTTGTTTGTCTACAGGATTCATCGAGGAGCGAAAGATTGGAGCTCAACTCGGAGCGTGTAGGGACAAACGTCAGTTAAAGGTGCTCCTCTTCTCCTTCCTTCTCACACCCTAGTCCACCTAGATATAAAAGGAAGTCAGTGACCATGATAAGAACTTTCTTTCCTAGAGTTAAGAGTCTAGCTCTTTGAGGAGATCTACCTGTCCGCAGGGAGATTTTCCTACAATAGAAATTGGCGACTCCACTGGGGAACGAATCAGAACTTTTCAGTTTTGATTTTTCCTCATAGACCTTTTTTTACCCTTTTATTGTTTTAAGATCTTGTTCATCTCATATGTTTTATTTCGTATGCTGATTGACTCTTTACCCCATCACACTCAGCTTGATTGTCACAATTTGATCAAAATTTTGGGTTTTTAGACTTTTTTCTGAGTTTTAAGGCACTAGCGCTCCCCTACCTTGTTAGTAGGGATAAATTTCTCCCTAAGAGTGTTGTACAAAGCTTTATAACGCCCTGGTGTCCCTTACACCAGAGTGCTAGCCCCTTTTTCTCAAAATTCCTTCAAAAAATTGCATTTTTTGAGGTTAAAACCCTGTTTTTTTCACTTGCTGAGTTGCCTTGTGATTCCATGATTCTTCCTTTGACCTCTGACATCCTTCATCTTGAGAAGTAAACACCTTTTTGTTCATTTTTTATGGCCTTCTTCATTATTTTTGAGTTTTTGTTGTTGAGAGTTTGAAATCGATCCCCTGCTTTCTTCTCTCCTATCCCACTGAGCGGGAACTCTAGTGAAGGACATTAGGCATCTGTAACTCTTCTCATTTGGTTCATTGAGGTCATCTAATCCAATATCTTTCTCCTTCCTTTTGAATTTTTGGTTTTCTTTCTCTTGTTTGATTGCAAAAGGGTGTGTTACTTGTGCTTGTCTGAATCTCCTTGATCTAAAAGAGTAGTTGGCAGGACAAGTTTTTTCATTGAATTGATCATCATTCGCATGAAAATGAAAATTACATCTTAATGATTAGTTTTCATATTAGTTTGCATTTCTGAAATGTTGTAGCATCATATTGGATTTGATTGAGAACAAAATTGATAGAGGGCATTCCTTATCAAGTGTTTGATAGTGAAAACGACTCTTTCTCTTTCCCTTAAATAAGTGTTCATTGAAAATAAATGATTGCTTATCATATTTCATGCATATTTTTGGGAATTGAGTCATCATTCCATCAGTTTCACTTTTGTACACCCTCTGAGTAAACAACAGCCATTAAAATCAATGCTTAACTAAAATTTATCAGAGTTTTTACATCTTTGTTAGAAAGCCTACATTAGTTTAAGGTGTAGGGATTTGGAATAGGTTGAAAGGATAACTTTCCAAAGCTATCAAACAAACATAGTATCTTGTGGTAGGGAGAGTCAAATCCAATTGTCGTATTGGCTTGTTGGGATCCCCCTCTCACATAGGGGTTACGCACGAGGTCGCATTCAGGTGAGTTACAGAGATTATCCCTCCATGGCCCAACTGTTTGTAGTGGTCAGATCGTATATTGGGGGTCACTGGAAGGTATACCCACGATTATGTGTGGGAGCCTTTCGGGTTGATTTCGGACTCGTTATCCTGCCCATACATTCTGATTGGACTGTCGACTGTACCCACCCAGGTGCTGACTACGAATTGGTGACCTTAGTATCCATAATCGTTAGGGCCCCACACAAGGTGACGATGAAGGGAAGTCTCACTGTACCTGGAACAGAGGTTGGTCAAACTCACTCAGGCTCCTTGGAGGGTAAATCCACAATTACTGCGTGGAAGCTTGCACCAAGGCATAAGTCCATTAAGCAGGTCACCAATGTAACTGATCCACCCACTCTATCTCCGCCCCTTCCTATTTTGATCTTGCGACGTTGGATTTGATCGCCAACTAGTGGTTTCATCATAGGAAGGTTTGTTTGATTGTTTACTTCTTAGATTCTTAGCGTGTGTTGTTTGTTTTACTTAGTTGACCTTAGGTCAAGTCAGTGTTAATGGCATTGAATCCTGGGAGTACCAATGGAGGAACCCCTTCTCCTGGGGAACCTTATACCTTTTCTTCATTTGGAAACTTTGGTCCTCCATATGTTGCCACACTGAGTCTTCCAGGACTCACTATTGGACTACCAGTTTGGTTGTTCCCCACTCCGGTGATCCCGAATCCTCCCAATGTTTCAGTTGCACCTAATATGTCAATACACCACCCACACATCAACCTCATGTCGACTTTTCACCTTCTTCGTCCATCAAGTCTCCTTCCATTTCTCCTTCTTCACCTAGTGAAAGCTCTAAAGCAATTAGCCAGGTTGATCAGAAGAAGAAGAAACGAAAAGAGAAGAAGAAGAAGAACCTAAAAAGGACAAAGGCCCCAACAACATTAGATGTTGGCTCTAAGAAACCAGTTACTGTTAATAGTACTAGGAGTGTTGATGAGGTAAACAAGATTAAAATGAAGAATCCAAAACCCAAATTCCCTTGCATCCTTTGTAAGGGTGCCCACTTTCTGAGGGATTGCCCCAGTCTTACCCAGGTCTTAGAAATCTGGGCCTCCATGTCATCAGCCACTGTCGGTCATGTCGATGATAGCCCATCAACTAGTGATGTTCAGGTTGGTAAGAAGAAGAAAACTATCAAGTTCCCTTGCATGTTATGTAAAGGTGATCATTACTCTCACCTTTGTCCTCACATGGATGAGGTTTCTTCTCTTTTGGAAAAACTTCAACTTCCAAAAGGTTATTGTAAGCTTTCCCCCAACCCATCGTTAGTCGATGGACTGGTCAATCCGGTTCCATCCTCGGTCAGTTTGGTTGATCAGGTGGTCAATGTAGTTTCCTCCTCGATTGAACCACAAACCCCAGTAGCTGATCCAGTTCCATCATCGATCAACGCCACTCTTCATCAAAAGAGTGTAACCCAAGTGGTCGATTTGTTTTCATCCTCGGTCGATCCCACTCTCCCGTCAGAGAGTGGCACCAAAGCGATCGATCCATGTCCACCTATCGACCCCATTCTTCCCTTGGAGAATGAAACTCAAGTGGTCGATCCAGTTTCTCCATCGGTTGATTCCATTCCTCCATTGCGGAATGCCAAAGTGGCTGATCCAATCCTTTCCTTGGTCAGTCCCACCATTCATCCAAAGAGTGACAAAGCGATTGATCCAGTCCTTTCCTCGGTCAGTCCCACCCTTCATTCGAAGAGTGCCAAAGTGGTTTCTCTGGTTACATTATCAGTCAATCCAACTCTTCCTCTAAAGAGTGCCAAAGAGGTTGATTCAAGCCCACCATTGATCGATCCTACTCTCCCTCTAGAGAGTAAACCTAATACTGCCCACGTTTTTCTCGTTAATACAGACTCTACCATGCTGGGGGGCATTCCTCGTTCTCCTGCGAAACCCCCTCCAAGTAATGAGACCATCCTTTTTGGTCGGGGTGCACTAACTAGACCTCGTCTTCCTCTCACACTCCTTTTCAGATTATAGTACAGGTTTGTGGTCGGGACATTCCTCAAACACTGATAGATGAAGGTGTGTCCATTAGTATTTTGTCCTCAGTTGCTTGGCATGCTTTGGGTTGTCCTCAGCTTGCACCAGTTACACAAAATCTGTTGGCTTTTAACAGAAGAACCAGTCAACCTTTAGGGATCCTTCCTCAGTTTCCTGTAACTTTGGGAGGGAAAACTATCTTTATTGATGTCATGGTAGTCCAAGACCCCTTGGATTTCGCTTTACTCCTTGGGCGGGATTATGTCTATGCCATGAAAGCTATTGTATCCACTCTTTTCCACGTGATATCTTTCCCTCACGATGGAAGAATTGTGACTATTGATCAACTTTCATTCATTGGCCCTGACTGGGTTACCTCCCTAAGTGGTTCTTATATGCAGACAGTATCACCCCCACCACATGTCAATTATGTGGCATTGTCTCCCATGATTTCAACTTTTGATGATTTAGATCTGGTAGTGGACATGGTGATTTCTTTGGTAGGATTATTGGAACCTGATCTCCTTACTCCTATGGAGACTCGCGACATGTGTTCCTTCCAAAGTGATTATCTTCCATCCAGCGAAGATCTCTTGGAAGCCATGACCAAGTTTTGTCCCTTGACATGGTGTCCTTCCAGAGCATTATCCTCTTGGAAGCCATGATCAAGCAGAAACCACGAGCATAGTTTTTCTTCTCTGTGGCAAGCTCATTAAAAAATGAAACAGAGGCTTTGAGCATAGTTTTCCTCTCTGTAGCAAGCTCATTAAAAAATGAAACAACAATCTGGGGATCGAACTTGGAACCTTGAGCATAGTTCTTTTCCTGTGTCAAGCTCGTTAAAAAATGAAACAATTGCCTTTCCCTTCAAGTTGAGTGTTTCATCAGATCTCTTAGATGTCGAGTTGAGTCTTTCGTTAAGTCTCATTTTCGAACCTTCAGTTCATCCACCTGTATCCTTTTTCTCCATCTAGCACAGAAATTGATGACAACCTCAAAGTCAGTGAATGAATTGAAGCTTGGGGGGCATGTCTCTAGCCTTTGATGATCATTCTGGAGTTGAGCCACTAGATTTCAAGATGGGGGCATGCTGAGCTTAGTCTTTGTTCTTTCTCGTGCTCGTAAATACATGAGAATGCATCTGGGTAAACTTTTATCTCTTTTTCGGACCTGTATGGATACATGAAAAAGGAACCCCCTGGAGTCTCCTTTAAGCTCTTTTCAGACTCTCTAAACATGAAAAGATTGTTGAGTGATCTTGCTTCCTTTCCCACTCGTTAAATGGTTTGAAAGGGCGTCTTTCGAGTGATAATTTATATCTTTTTCGGCCTCGCGAGACTAACATTACGAAAAAGGACAACATTGGAGTCATCTTTAAGTTCTTTTCAGACTCTCTAAATATGAAAAGATTACCGAGCGACCTTGTTCTCTTCACGCTCGTTAAAGTATTTGAAGAAAACATCTGTTGAGTGATAGTTTATCTCTTTTTTGGTCTCGTCAGAATACTTTACGAAAAAGGAACCGAGAGAGTTCTCTTTTAAGTGTTTTTCCAGACTCTATAATCATGAAAAACCTTCGAGTTTTCTGTCTTTGGACTCGTTAAAGCAAACATCGACAGGCCCATATGGGATCGAACCCTTACTTCTTCCAGTTCATTAAACAAAGGAAGAGGAACTTACCAAAGGTGAGTTTTATCGAGCATGTGTTATCCTCCTCGAGCTCATTAAATTAAAAAGAGGTACTTGTCTATCTGGATGGGGGAAAAAATTGAAAGAAGCAAGCCAAGCAGTGTTTATGAGAACATTACCAATTAATTCTTAGAGTCACCCTTGAACACGGCACTTTAGCCAATCCTTTGAGTTTCTTTCACTCCTTTGGGTCACCTGACGTAAGTCACAGCATCCACTGCATCATCAAGTTTTGGTCCATGTCATGTTTTTGTTGTTGTGCCTCAGTGTTCAAGGGAAGTATCCACCTCGAGAGTCAACCATCACAAATATCTTGCCTCAAAACCCATGTCAGTCCATGTTCATTTGATTCACCAATTATATCTCTGTGTCTGTTTCATGTCATTGATGGGGGATACATCAAGGCCCTCCTTTGACGAGTCTATTCCTGTCGACCTCAACAAATTATCCAGGAATTAGGCTTAGAAACCAGTTATTACTTTGGGACCTGCATGCCTCAATGGCAGGCCTCCTCACATTCAATAGTAGTTTTACATCATTGAACTCTGATCGGATGATTCCATGGATGTTTGACTCCATCTCATTCATTCACATTTGTTGGAATGTACTAGGGTACCTTGGGAATCATTGACATTAATGGTGATCTCGCTCGCGCTTGTTAATGGTTTACATCCTCGATCGGTAATCAAGCGGTTGCTGCGATGTTCGACATCAGGACATCTATTCACATGGTTAGATTCATACCACATCGGGATCGGTAATAAGACCCTGGGTTGAGTGATCACTTTGATATGCACTTTGCCCAGGTTGCGAAGGAGTTTCTCTTGAACAATGACACATATACTGTTACATAGATCCACTTTGTATTGGTCGTGGCTATGTCTTGTCATCTCATAGATCCACTGTGTATTCTTCATGGCTACGATCAATTTAGGTCATAGGAGTATAGATCCACACTGTGTCCTTAGTGGCTATACCTTTCTGTCAATACAATTATGGATTCGTAGTGTATTTTATGGCGGCCATATCTTGCAAGTCTTGATCACCCAAGCATAGGTATGCCTGCCTTGGGTTTGAAACATGTCATAATATTTGTTGGATGTTTGTGTGCAGCTTCTGTCAAGTTCTCTGCATCTATACCCTTGCTTGAAAGTCTACAAAGTATTTCAGTTATCAGTTCTCATCTTCTAACTTCATGCATTGGGGGGAAATCTATTACACATCAAAATTACTCACTTCAATAGTGTCGTAAGTGTCGTCATCGTAAGTGTCGCATTTTGCTCACAAGTGTCACAAGGGTCAAGGAAAGCATACTGTCATGATGCCTATGTTGTGCCAATAATGACATCAAGAAGACACTTAGCACACATCAAACACTTGATTTGGAAGAGGAGGAATGCTTAAATGGAGTCATGAACCTTTTTCCATCTGAAGGAAGCCAAAAAACTAGGTTTTTGGAGGGGAGCGCTCCCCTATACCTCTTCTGGGAGTGATGGAACCCCCCCTTACACTGTCTGGGAGCATTATAAAGCTTCCTTGGCCCTTCTGGAGGAGCGTTATTGACTTTAGGAGCACTGGCACCCCCCTAATTCCTACTAGGAAGTGCTACAGTGATCTGATGGCCCTTCTGAGGGAGCGATGCCTATTATGGGCAGTGGTTAAGCTGTTGAGATGAATGGGGGAAGGATCCATTCATTCTTAGAAGTCAATTGAGTTCGAATCCTCAATCAAGCCATGATCTTAGGGCATATCCCTAACTGAAGGAGGAAAATCCTCAACTTCCCCAAGTATATCTCAATTGGTTGAGCCTCTCCAAGGCTATATGAGCAAGCTTTCTCATGGTGAAATAAGGGGATGGAAATGGAGAATTACACCAGACTTATGATATCATAAGTGGTGCTGGAACAAAGGTGATTTGAAAGCAAGAGACATATGATCTCATAGGGAACAACTGATGAATCTATCTTCATTCTGATTGTGGATCTTTTGAGCAAGGGATAGACAAGGAGGACTTGATGGGACTGCTGCAATCCATCTACAGCTGTAAGCAATGTTTTGTCCTCATTAATATAATTTGCTTGGCTTGTTTCTTTCTAATTTGTGTTCAATATCACATGAATTTGTCTCTTTAGTAGATAGATCTATTTAGGTCTAACCTTGATAGAGTAGGAAGTGGTCTTACTTTGTTTGTCTACAGGATTCATCGAGGAGCGAAAGATTGGAGATCAACTCGAAGCGTGCAGGGACAAACGTCAGTTAAAGGTACTCCTCTTCTCCTTCCTTCTCACACCTTAGTCCACCTAGATCTAAAAGGAAGTCAGTGACCATGATAAGCACCTTTTATCCTAGAGTTAAGAGTCTAGCTCATTGAGGAGATCTACTTGTCCACAGGGAGATTTCCTACAACACTCCTTGTTGAAGGAAAATCTCCCTGCGGACAGGTAGATCTCCTCTTGAAAGCTAGACTCTTAAATCTTAAGACAAAAGATGCTTAATGTGGACACTAACTTCCTTTCATATCTATACAAACTAATGTATGAGGAGAAAGGAGAAAAGAAGTACCTTTTACTGACATTTGTTCATGCACGCTCTGAGTTGAGCTCCCATCTTTCGCTCCTCGATGAGCCCTGTAGACAAACAGTAGTACAACCACTTCCTACTCTATTGATATTAGCTTGAAATAGACCTATCTCTCAGAGACAATTTCATGTGAGATTAAACACAAACTAGAAAGAAACAGGTCAAGCATGTCATATTGATGAGAACAATGACAGAAGTAACTTACAACCGTAGATGCGAATGTGATAGCTTCGTCAAGTCCCCTTTGTCTAACCCTTGCTCAAAATATCCACGATCCGGATGACAGCAACTTCACTGATTACTTTCCTCCAGTTCATTGTATGTTTCCTATGAGATCATAGGTTTCATGCTTCCAATTCTTCCTCCTTTCCACCATGATAGAGCCTGCTCATATAGGTTTAGAGAGGCCTAACCTCTTGAGGTATCTTTAGGGTAAGTTGAGGATTTTCCTCCTTGAGTCAGGGATCTTCCCTAAGATCATGGTTGAGCCAGAAATTCGAATGCAACTGCCTTCCAAGATTCAAATATCTTCCCCTTATTCTCCTCAACAGATCAACTGCTACCCAGAATAGGTAGCGCTCCCTCAGAAATGCCATCAGAGCGCTATAGCACTCCCTAGTAGGATTTAGGGGGGCGCCAGCGCTCTAAAAATCCATAGCGCTCCCTTAGAAGGGTTGTTTGGTGTTATAACACTCCCTATCACTTTATAGGGGAGCGCCAGCGCTCCTAAGGGTGATATAGGGGAGCGCTCTCTTCTAAAACATTAGATTGAATGCCTCTTTTAGGTGGAAAGAGGTTCTTAACTTCAGTTAATCAATTCTCTTCCTTCAAATCAAGTGTTTGAGGCATTTTAAGTGTTTCATTAGTGTCATCATCATGGCAGAATGTTTTTCTTGACACTTGCGAAACTTGTGAGCAACATGCGACACTTATCAAAGCGAGTAATGTTGATGTGTAACAGATTGCCCCCCAAAGTATGAAGTTAGAAGATGAGAACTGAGAACTGAAGTGCTTTGTAGACTTTCAAGCAAGGGTATAGACTCGAAGAACCTGACAGAATTTGCACACAAACATCCAATAAATATTATGACATGTTTCAAACCCAAGGCAGGCATACCTATGCTTGGGTGATCAAGACTTGCAAGATATGGCCGTCATAAAATACACTGCGGATCCATAATTGTATTGATAAAAAGGTATAGCCACCGAGGATACAGTGTGGATCTATACTCTGATGACCTGAACTGATCGTAGCCATGAAAAATACACAGTGGATCTACGAGATGACAAGACATAGCCACGACCAATACAAAGTGGATCTATGTAACAGTATATGTGCCATTGTTCAAGAGAAAATCCTTCGCAATCTGGGCAAAGTACATATCAAAGTGATCACTCAACCCAGGGTCTTCTTACCGATCCCGATGTAGTATGAATCTAACCATGTGAATAGATGTCCTGATGTCGAACATGGAAGAAACCACTTGATTACAAGTCAATGATGTAAACCGTTAACAAGCGCGAGGGAGATCACCATTAATGTCAATGATTCCCAAGGTACCCTAGTACATTCCAACGAATGTGAATGGATGAGCTGGAGTCGAACACCCGTGGAATCATCCGATCAGAGGTCAGTGGTGTAAACCCACTTTCGGGCGTGAGGAGGCCTACCATTGAGGCATGCAGGTCCCAAAGTACTAACTAGTTTCTAAGCCTAGTTCCTAGATAATGTGTTGAAGTCGACAGGAATAGACTCATCGAGGGAGGGCCTTGATGTATTCCCCATCAACAACACGAAATAGACACAGAGATGTAATTGGTGGATCAAATGAACATGGACTGACATGGGTATCGAGACAAGATATTTGTGATGGCTGACTCTCAAGGCAGATACTTCCCTTGAACACTGAGGCACGATAGCAGAAACATGACATGGACCAAAAATTTATGATGCAGTGGATGTTGTGACTTACGTCAGGTGACCCAAAGGAGTAAAATAAACTCAAAGGATTGGCTCAGTGCAGAGGTTCAGCAGATTAAAATGCATGCAAAATACAAAGTGTCGTGTTCAAGGGAGACTCTAAGAATTACTTGGAAATGTTCTCAAGAGACTGCTTGGCTTGCTTCTTTCAAATTTTCCCCCATCCAGATAGACGAGTACCTCTTTTAAATTTAATGAGATCAAGGAGGGTAACACATGCACGATATAACTCACCTTCAGTAAGTTCCTCTTCCTTTGTTTAACGAACTGGAAGAAGTAAGGGTTCGGTCCCGTACGGGCCTGTCGATGTTCATTTTAGCGAGTCCAAAGACAGAAAACTTGAAGTTTTTTCATGATTATAGAGTCTGGAAAAACACTTAAAAGAGAACTCTCTCAGATCCTTTTTCATACAGTTAGTCTCATGAGGCCGAAAAAGAGATAAACTACCACTCGAAAGACGCCCTTTCGAACCTTTTAACGAGTGTGAAAGGAAGCAAGATCACTCGACGATCTTTTCATATTTAGAGAATCTAAAAAGAGTTTAAAGGTGACTCCAGGGGGTTCCTTTTTCGTGTGTCCATACGGGTCCGAAAAAGAGATAAAAGTCTACCCGGTGCATTCTTATATTCACGAGCTTGAGAACAAACTAAGACTATGCTCGTGGATGTGTCAAGTTAAACAAATGATCAGAACTCCTGTGAAACCTGTAGTGTCAAAACTGCAATCCAGAGATTTAGTGAAGCCATTATATTGTCAAAGAAACCCACAAATAACTATACCTTATAAAAAATGGAAATTTATAAATAGTAATACAAGAAAAATCTTCATTTACCATTTCATTTGCATAAGGATTTGTAGTAGTGGAGTTTCTCACTTTGAGGTGGATATTGTTTTGCTTGATACCGAAGCTACGATTGACCGTTTCTCTCACCTTTTGGACCAGGTATATCTTCATCTCCCCTTCTTTCAATTACATGGTTCAATATTCATTTTCACAGCAATATTTAAATTAAAAAATGAAGCCCTAGGTCGTTCCAAAAAAGATCAAATCAGCCTCTATTGAAAACGATGGGAAAAAGACATTATTTTGCAAAAACGTTTTTAGAGGGTGATGGAATACATGTCAATGCCTTGACATTTGAGTAGATAGGTTGTTTTTGTTGAAGAATCCATAAGAAACTCAAAAATATGACCACGCAGCCATTATGAAAATTATTTTAATTTTAAAACATTTTATTGTTGTGTGATGATTATTGAGTGATAAAAAGAGGGTGTGGTCCTTTTTGAATAGTATGGGCAATAGATTTCAAGTTTTTAAATTGCTTAAGAAATTGCCGAAAAATTGAATAATGAAATTCTTTGTTTTTTTTTTTGTTTGTAGGTGATTTTAGCGATGACCATGATCGAGTGGAAGGAACGGGAGCATGATCTTGATGATTTGGTTTCTTTGTAGAGTCCTCATATGTGGGCCGCGTTGAGGGATTGTGGCCTTCTAAAATTCTTCAAGATACAAAGATGAAGAAAGAGATCCTTCTGCTCGAACACATAATCAGCTTGTGGGATGTTGTAGAGCAGGGGTTTTGGATCGAAACACAGCTTCTCACCATCGAGTTGGAAGATGTGTATTTCTTGACTGGCCTCTTGAAAAGAGGGGTTCCTATAGATTTTTTTGGACAAAGGGAACTTCCTGAGCAAGTGGGTGTGTATCTGGCACGTCATTGTGTCCCAGGAGCAACACTGGTGGGGGGTAGAATCCCAATCAAGAATATCAGAGAGTTACCCCTTCGGTCTATTTTGTTCGCCATCATGAGTGTGATGGGAAGCACTAGTGCACATGTGGCATCGAGATCACAGGTAGCTTATGGCGTACAGTGTTTGGAGCCAACACTGTTTAACTAGAGCGCAGGGTTTCTTTGGAATGTGAAGGAACAGGTTTCGCGGTGTAGGATGGGGCAGAAAAAGTTTGGATATGGTTCATTCTTGATCTCATTATTCTTAGAGCGCATCCCCCAGATGTAGCCTTATATAGCATTGGCGGCACGACCAGTGGGAGAACCACGGATGGAATAGTGGACTAGTCTGTCTCTGAGACTAGTGGCAGAGTCAGATTTTCGTTTCACTGGTGACTTCTTCGCTTTGCTGAGACGCCAATATCTTTGGATAGAATACTTCCCATATGCTAAGGTGGAATTTCATGGGAGCATGGATTTATTTCTACCAGCGGGGGAAGATTGGGATGCGTCAGGTGAGAGACTAAGCAACACCTTGTCTAGTTTTTGTTTTAAGTTTTTTAACGTATATATATATATATATTTTGGGTACGTAGAAGAGTTTTCTTTTTTTAATGGATGTATTATTTTCAACATGCATACAAGGGAGAATTGCACCCGACTGATATACCAATACCAGGATGTCGCGGGGGTGCTCCGGTTGCAGTAGATCCAGGGGCATCGGTGATAGGTCTCCTGGAGGTTGAAAGAAACCTTCAAGGCCTCACGATGGGCATTCCTCCTCTATGGAGGAGAGAAGTGCCTTTACATCTACAGATACACACTGTGGGGGTGCCAGAGAATGTTAATTCTCTACTGAGACGTGTAGTGTGCGCAATGATATGTTACTCTCAGCATAATGCAGTGCAGAGAGATTAGAGTTTCTCTGGTGATTGTATCTTTTGTATGACTTTTCAAACGATGTTGTGTGGGTGTAAAGACCCAAAATTTTTCTCTTCCAAATACCTTTTTGATGTAACCAAAACATTTTCAGTCACGCTATCTATATATATATATAGTTCCGAGTTTTTACAGTGCCAAAAGATTTGTACATGATGATGCCTTTAATGTGATGTGTTTTAATTTACATGTGATGTACAATTTGTTTTCCTTCATGAAACCTTATCTATGGGTGAGATACCAATCCATGATGTAATTAGCTAACGAATCTGAAACATTGTTGAGTTCTCTTGGAATATGTTTGTATTCGATGTAATCAAATATTCATTCAAGACGGTGAACCTGTAGGTGGAGACGTAGCAGGATAGGATTACAAATAGCATAGATGCGATTGAGTTGATAGACCACGAGTTGGGAGTCTAGGTTAACAATGATACGAGAGATACCTAGGGAGGAGGCTTGGGTCAAAATTCCAATGATAGCATGGTATTCTACCATGTTATTAGTCACTAGTCCTAAGCAAATACCTCCTGAACTCACCACCTTGTCAAATTGGTAAATGAACCATCCTGCCGAAGAAATGTTCTGGGTGTGTCGACTAGCACCATCCGCAAACCCGACAAAGATAGGAAAGGAAGACGTCATCTGTGCATGAAAACACAAGGCACAGTTGTGAGTGGCAAAGGTAAAGACTCGAGCATGCGAAAGAAATAGACACACCAAACTAAAATACAATAATGTACAAAGTACACATGCTAGGTGATCTAGGCATAGTACTTTTGAAGGTAAAGCCCATTCTAGGGCTCTCCTAGGGAAATTCCATCATAATCGACTAAATGATAGGTGCCTCTGTGCAGAACACGTTTCACAATGTAAGGGCCATGCCACAAAGGTTCTAACTTACCTATCCCTAGTTTGTCATGAGCCTGGTCATAGACGAGGACTAAGTCTCCTTCTGCAAAAGTCCTAGGATGGACGGATTTGTCGTATTGATTTTTTATCCGTTTCTGATGTGCCTCGTTAACTAGAGAAGCATTACGATGTGTTTCGTCCAGTTTGGTCAGATATAAGAAACATTCTTCTTCAGCAGAAGTATGGGGTAGGAGTTCTACTTTAAGTTTCAGAGATGGAATCTCACACTCGATTGGTAAAATGGCTTCGATTCCATACACTAACTGGAAAGGAGTAAAGCCAGTTGTGGTTTTCACGGAAGTGCGGTAAGCCCAGAGAGCGGAGAAAAGTTGTAGATGCCAGGATGTCTTATTTTCCCCTACCATGAATTGAATCATGGTTTTGAGGACCTTGTTGATGGCTTCAACTTGTCTGTTGGCCTAAGGATATTATGGGGATGAGTTTTCATGGCGAAAACCCAAATTGGCATGCAAGTCACTCATCATCTAGTTCTTAAAGTGTGCACCGTGATCAGTGACAATGGTGCGTGGTACACCAAAATGAGTTATGATGTGGTTAAAAACAAAAAGAGTTTTGGTACGACCATCATTCAGAAAGGTAGGCATAGCCTCAGCCCATTTGGTAAATTAGTCGATGACAACGATTATATAACCATGCCCCCCGACTGAGGTAGGCTTACATTGCATAAAATCAATACCCCACTTGGTGAAGGGGCCGATGGAGATAATGGGGTGTAGCGTAGTAGGGTGTGTGTGTGCCTTATTGTTAAAAACTTGGCAGGGTGGGCATTTTTTGACTACCTCAATACAATCTTTGAAAATCGAGGGCCAAAAGTAGCCGGCACGTAGAATTTTTTGGGTTGTGGCCATCCCAGAAAGGTGACTACCATAGGCTCCAAGGTGACAGTCATTCAGAATGCAGTCAGCCTCTACATGAATCAAACATCATCGAAGGATAGTATCAATACCACGACGATACAAGGTGTCTCCGACGATAAGATAATGACGAGAATGGTGGCGAATACGTTGACGCTCTTCACGAGAAGTGTTAGGCTAAAAGCGTTGGGTTTGGAGGTAAAGGAGGATGTCTCTATACCAAGGATCAGAGGTGTTGATGAGGAAAAGAGTTTCGTCAGGGAGAGAATCTCTAGGTTCAATATCTTCATCAGGATGGGGGAGGTCGCACATGAGCTCCGCAAACACCAAGGACTTTTTGGCTTTGGACTTTGCAAATTCAAGATCGAATTCCTAAAGGATGACGATCCATTTAGAGTATTTTCCCCTGAGCACTTGATGTGTCAAGACATGGTACATGGGGTTTGAGTCCGCAATCACCGTGGTGGTGCGTAGGAAGATGTAATGGTGAAATCTCTGGACAACGATGATGGCTACCAGAGCTAGTTTCTCTACATGTGAATATCGGAGTTCAGGTCCAGATAGACTCTTGCTTAGGTAATAGATCACATATTCCTCACTGTTGGGGTCCTCCTGAACTAACACCATTGCAATAGTGGAAGTAGAGGCAGCTAAGTAAAGGATGTGGTCCTTTGTATACTCTAGAGGGTGAAACAATGGTGCGTGGGTCAAGGCATGCTTGAGAGTGTCAAACGATCACTAAGCGATGTCATCCCAGATGAAAGGGGTGTTTTTCTACAGCAACCGCATGAATCCTTTAGTTATCTTAGCGTAGTTACAAATGAAATGGTGAAGGAATTTTTCTTTTCCTTGCAAAATTTGGAGTTGAGTCAAACTAGTAGGCGGGGGTAAGACCAGAATAGCCTTAATCTTTAAGGGATCCACCCGAATCCCGTCTTTAGAGACAATAGAACCGAGGAGTCGACCAGATTCGACAACAAAAATACACTTATGTGGATTCAAGCGGATACGGTAAAACCGACATCGAAGAAAAATAGCCCGTAAGTGATCAACGTGATCTGATCGATTGGATGAGTGGGCAGGTAAGTTGTCGAGGTAAGGTTCTGCAATATGCTTGATATTGTGGAAAGCATACGACATGGCCCACTGGAAAGTAGCACCGGCATTTTTGAGACCAAAAGGTAGCTTTCGATAGGTGAAAGTTCTCCATGGGTAGATAAAGGTCATCTTATGTTGATCAGCAGGTAAAATTTCAATCTAATTATACCCAGAAAAACCATCCATGAAGGAGAAGATTACGCTTCTAGCGCAATTATCAATGATCTGGTCGATGAAGGGTGTAGGGTAGTTGTCCTTTGGACAAGCCTTATTGAGATCCCGATAGTCAACATAGACATGGATGGTCCCTTGTTTTTTGGCAACTGGAACAAGGTTGGAGACCCATTCTATCAAAGGGACAGGGTAGATAAAGCCAGATTTTAAAAGTTTCTCAACTTCTGCCTTTATAGCTGCAATTTTCTTGGGATGAACCAGGCAGAGTTTCTATCGAACAGGTTTCACACCTGGGTATGTCTTGATTTCATTCACGACGATCGAGGGGTCGATTCCTGGAATTTATTCATCGCTCCAAGTGAAGACATCATGGAATTCTTTAAACAGAGTGGTGTAAGAGACCACTTCTTCAGGTGTGCAATTAGCACTGAGGTTAATGTTTTCCACAATGCCTTCTTTGATCGAAATATCAATAACGATTATAGTAGAGATATTACCCATATTCCCCTCAGAAAGAGTATCTGCTGCCCAGAATAGGTAGCGCTCCCTCAAAAATCCCATCAGAGTGCTATAGCGCTCCCTGGTAGGCTTTAGGGGGGCGCCAGTGCTCTAAAAATCCATAGCGCTCCCTCAGAAGGGTTGTTTGGTGTTATAACGCTCCCTATCACTTTATAGGGGAGCACCAGTGCTCCTAAGGGTGATATAGAGGAGCTCTCTCTTCTAAAACCTTAGATTGAATGATTCTTTCAGGTGGCAAGAGGTTCTTAACTTCAGTTAATCAATTCTCTTCCTTCAAATCAAGTGTTTGAGGCATTTTAAGAGTTTCCTTAGTGTCGTCATCATGGAAGAATGCTTTGCTTGACACTTGTGAGCAACATGTGACACTTGCGACACTTGTGAGAAACATGCGACACTTATCAAAGTGAGTAATGTTGATGTGTAACAATCCTAAATCCTTGGTGTCTATCGGTAGCTTCTTTAGGTAGCAGTCTGAGTAGCGCATTTCAAAACTAGATAAATAGAAAAGGAAGCACCTGTAGGTAGCACCACTGTGCAATATTTTGTTCTCTGCCAAAAATTGGGTAGTGAATTTAGGTAGCTCCAAAAAATGCAACACCTTCTTAACAGTCTTCAATAGATGATAAAACACTTTGAATCCTTCTTCTGACACCTAGGCATATCTTCAACCACAAATAGAATCCCCTTTGAGCCTAATATCTTTTGTATTTGCCTTTGTTTTCTCTGCTTTCTTATCAATTGTTTTTGTGGATATTTGTCCATGCTCAGGCTACTCTTCCTGTGCTCTTACTCAATTCATGGCCACCTTGATTCATATGAGAGGAAGAAAATGTATGAACACTTGATCCATATACAAATGACCAGATGCTAACCCTATTGTCAAGAGTTGATGCATATAGTCTTGGGAATATTTCTTCATAATGAATTCTAGTGCCAGATAGAAAAAACCAATACATGCAGCCTGCAAAAAAGAGCAATGAACACTTCCTTAACAAAACAATACTAATCAGTGAACGACTTTTCATGGAACAATATTTCCAGTATTCGATGTTTTATCAGAATGAAAACAATTAATATATCACTGAAGCTATATCAATATATGTATCTTGTATGATCAGAGTGATTGAGTAGGAGATCTTCTTTGTTCCTAACACATAGCAAGATCTAAAACTTTATACAACTTGATTTTAGAAACTCAATCTCAAAGAACCTCGAATGATGATAAATTCCTCAGATCGAATACCATTACAAAAACATCACAATATTTAGATAGTGAATGAGCATCAAGATCCATCATCTAGACCCTACAACTTTTCCTTGACCTCTGGATCATTCAATCTGCTATTAACAAACTTGCAAAAACCCCGGAGCTCGATGCAGATCTCCCTTGATCACATCTCTTTCTATTTCCAAGTGTCCTCCAGCAGTTGACTATTGACATGATGTTGCCACCTATGATCCTCACTCTTCTCCACATCATAAGTCACCCAACAAATTGATGAATCTAAACTCTTTGATTCTAGGTGCATGTTGGTAGCATCATTCGGTAGCACTTTTGGTGTATCTCTGCGCAAATTTTGTCTCTGCCAGAAATTAGGTAGTGCACTGTGGAATACACAGCGCCCAGAAGAAAACACAGTGGCCAGGAAATTCACAGCACCCAGGAGAAAACGCAACGCCAATGAGATTTGGCAGCGCACAGGAGAAAATGTAGTGCCCAAGAGATTTGGCAGCGCACTTCACTCTGCAAATTCATGCATGGAAATGGTGGAATGGGAGAGAATTTTGGGAACAAGATTGTATACATCGTGGCTACATTTAGTTTTTCAAAACCTGTAGAATCTTTAAAAAATAATGCATTGATATCTCATCATGGCACATGTGCATGCATTCTGCAAATCAGGCATTTGTAATTTCACCGAGCACCAAACAACTGGAATGTTGGCTTAATTTATGGTTTGAATTTGAGTTGAATGCGTAGCTAGCATGTAGGATGGTATGACATATAAACATGACTCGGAATTGGCATATGAGATATAGCTTAGGTTTGGGGGAATTTAGAAGAAAGACACTTAAGAGCACACACCCTTTTTTATTTTGTTTTATTAAATAAATATATATAATAAACATAATTCATAAAATACAAAATAGTTTATAAAGATTTGACAAACCTATCATAAGAAAAGTGTTTTTATGACAAACCTATCATAAAGACTTGACAGACTTCAATAAGGATTTCTAACCATTTATTTTTAGGTCAAGAGGATGAAGCCAAAGTATTTCTTAGGCAAAGATATCAATAGGAACTTGTCAAGATAGATTGGGGAATTTGAGGTTTGGACATTGGCAAATACTCAAAGGGATTTTGATCATTTCAACATAAATATGTTGAAGACGCTCTCAAAATATATTGGAAAAATTGAGTGCTAACATTATGGATGATTCAGACACTTGCAAACTTGGAGGTAAAATATACTGCACTGACCCCAATTCATTGTGATAACACTAGTGCCATAAGTGTGTCCAGGAATCCTTTATTCCACTCCAAGACCAAGCATATTCCCTTAAAATACCATTTTCTAAGAGAGTAGGTCACCAATCAGATTGTTCAGGTTCAATACATTCCAACCACAGAACAAATTGCAGACATCTTTATTAAACCCCTAGCCAAGACACCATTTGAATATCTCCGTCAGAAGCTGGGTGTCATCCCGTCTCACATCTAAGAGAATCCATCCTGTTAGGGGGAGTTTGTGTTGATTGAATATCTGATACCTCCAAAAAATTACTGCAACATCTCAAGGGGAGCATGTTTTTTCTTTGACATTGATGTCAAAGGGGAGAAGAATAGCATGACTAGATGCTATGGTTGGAGATCAAGGTCTAAGAATAATAGTGCAACCTTTCAGGGTTGCTATGAATGTCAAAGGGGGAGATTGTTGGCATGTTCACAGGAACAATGTGCTTGTCATTGATGGTAAGAGCACACAAGAAGGAGAAGCTCGGGAGGAGAAGTGAGAGTGATCGTTGGATCCCATTCAGAATTCTCGATGACCATTGGATCTAAATTAAGATAGGAGGAGCACATAGATGGAGGACAGATCTCAGGTGTTAGATATGAGCGCGAGGTCCGACCATCGTTGGATCTAGGAGAACCTGCACATTCTTTAAAGTGCAAGGAGAAGCAGGCTTACAAAATCCCGAAAGAAGGAGGACCATCCATCTTCGAGTAGGACACGTGGTCACAGGTCAACATTTCAAAATTTCAGGAGTCGAAAGAAGGGAGGTTCTTTAACCTCTGAAATACCAAAACACGAAATCGTGATTAGATCCAGACCATTGGATCGAGTAAAGTTGACAACCATTGATCTTCTTCAAGAGCCTCAACAGTAGTTGAGTGCGAGATGTGACAGGGGAAGGAGAGAGGCTAGGTGGAAGACAATTGTTGGACACACCTACCACACTTAGAGGGGGGGTGAATGAGTGTGGGGCTCTTTTTCCCAAAACTTCCCTCTTGCACAAAACTTATCAATTAGCATTCAACATTTATTCATTACTCATTGTTGTCATTTATAACCAGTTAGATGTAGGCACATATCAGCAACATATATCATCAATATATCATCAACAAGTCATCATCATAATGGACACAAAGAACACAAGATGTATGTACAATTTTCTTTTTATTACGGACTACAATCCTTGGGTTTATCAGTAACAACTGAATAGAGTACAACTCTAAAAGAGCACCAGCTCTATATGCAAGACACAACTTACATTCTCAGCACCAACTGAGATGAGGCAACAATCCTCAACAAATATCAATCTGTCAACATGTACACGACCTGTCAGTAGTGCAACCCACATGTGAACGCGCCCTGGCTCACTACAGCCTTCGTGTGAACGTGGCCAGTGTATAATGTAACAAGCATATGCTCTTGAGCACTTAGGGTTTTTCTTTGCTTCACATGCTCAGATCCTTTGCAACCTGCAATCACTTTCTCTTCTGTCTTCCACTGTCCAAATTGACCCACAGCCAGTCACAATACATCCAAGCTCTCCAATAGCTTGCTCATGCTCCACAACAAATCAATATGAATGCTATCTCAATCATGTATAAACAACTAGTGTACCATAGCAATCATGTCACTATAGAATCACAAGAGTGTTGCTCACTCCATCCATCAAATCAACCAAAT
>ML795012.1:350588-406994 GCA_009831015.1 Picea engelmannii | reverse complement strand
TAGCTACTCCCATTGTCTTCAAATACACCCTCATCTCTATTCTCCAAGTAGAATAGTTTTCCTCATCAAGGATTGGAACTTCATCATCCATTTGTGTGTCTATGGATCTCCTTCAAGCTTGTTAAGGCTTGTAGTGAAGGCCTACTCTGATACCAATTTTTGGACACACCTACCACACTTAGAGGGGGGGTGAATGAGTGTGGAGCTCTTTTTCCCAAAACTTCCCTCTTGCACAAAACTTATCAATTAGCATTCAACATTTATTCATTATTCATTGTTGTCATTTATAACCAGTTAGATGTAGGCACATATCAGGAACATATATTAGCAATATATCATCAACAAGTCATCATCATAATGGACACAAAGAACACAATATGTATGTACAATTTTCTTTTTATTACGAACTACAATCCTTGGGTTTATCAGCAACAACTGAATAGAGTACAACTCTACAAGAGCACCAACTCTATATGCAAGACTCAGCTTACATTCTTAGCACCAACTGAGATGAGGCAACAATCCTCAACAGATATCAATCTGTCAACAGGTATGTGACCTGTCAGTAGTGCAGCTCGCGTGTGAATGCGCCCTAGCTTACTACAACCCACATGTGAACGCGACCAGTGTATAATGTAACAAGCGTATTCTCTTGAGAACTTAGGGTTTTTCTTTGCTTCACATGCTCAGATCCTCTGCAACCTGTAATCACTTTCTCTTCTGTCTTCCATTGTCCAAACTGACCCACAGCCAGTCACAATACATCCAAGCTCTCCAATAGCTTGCTCATGCTCCACAACAAACCAATATGAATGCTATCTCAATCATGTATAAACAACTAGTGTACCATAGAAATCATGTCACTACAGAATCACAAGAGTGCTAATCACTCCATCCATCAAATCAACCAAATTGAGCCACATCATAGAATCCATACCAAGAATTCCCTAAGCATTCACAATATATCAAACAATACCATCTATCAAGAAAATAATGTAACCATACCAGTGTCTTAGTGATAGATCCGAGGCCATAGAATGTAGATCTGGAACCTACCTCATCATCCAAGAGCTTGGCATAGCTGAAACACAAATCTCCATGAGGTTATTTATTCCATGCTCCTTGTACACAGTCATCCCGTGTGTACACTCACCCTATACACAGCCAGCCCATGTGTAAATGCACCCTATACACAGATAGCCCACGTGGGCATCAGAAAATAGGGTTTTCTGTGACTCCGAGACTTTTTCTGTCAAGATCTCCTACATTTCCGAAACTTTGATGTGCCCATGAGATCCTCCTCTCACTCTCTTCCTCAGAATAGATCTTCAATCATGCTCAAGAGATCCACACCAATAAGATTCTCTCACAAGAAACTCTCCATCAATACTCCACAAGATATTCACAAGAAGTTCTCCATTGATCCACAAAGGATTCTTATCAAAATGCACATTTTACAAGAGATCCTAGCTTCTTATTTATACTTTCATCTTCTAGGTCACTTAACCCATTTTTAGGTTACTTAACCCATTTCTAGGTCACTTAACCTATTTTCCTTATTTTAGGGTTAACCACTTTCCATGAATAGAAAGTTCTCAAATACTTTATCATTTAAATATTCCTTCTTGATTTTGTCACTTTACTTTATCATTTAAATAATGATATCTTCTTTTCAAGAACTTTTACTTCTTTGACCTTTTGGGGCTTCAAGCCATCATATGGGGGTCCTCCAACTTCATAAGGCCATAACTATCAAACCGTGAGGAGTTATGTGACATTCCACATACCACCGGAAATGGCATGTCAAGCAGTATCCATCTAGGATAGTTTCACCAACAACTTCATTGATCTTCATCTCATTATTCCACATGCAAGCATGGGTCCTCCAGCCGTTCTTCTAGGATAACTCATTCCGTAAAGCATTTTCCCATGAGGGCTTTCACCATAAGGGGACCACTTTGGAGTTCATCCATTTGTGCACCTTATTAAGCATGATAAGACAATAATGATTCATCTTTGCATCAATTCACCACTGCATCATATATATCAACTATGCATCATGTATCAATGATAACTCATTGATTCATATTCATCGATTGGTTTCCACTTGGACATGTATAATTCTCATCAAGGGCATTATATCATCAATTACTTGACATCAATCAATGACATCAATCAAACCAAACCATTTATATATGATCCAACAATCTCCCAAATAATCAAACCATTGGCATCAACGACAACATGATCCAACAAAAGACACATGTCAGAAGGAGGTGAAGGCGATAAATGGAGGAGGAAGCAGTAAGAGGTTTAGGAGGGGCCCATACAAAACTGCTTCATTTCGGACCCCCCCCCTCCCGTTAAAGGCAGAAAGGTGGGGGGGTCCGGAATTGAACCTCAACTACAGATCTGGGCGCTTAAATCCCAACCCTTCAAACTTACGCACTCCATTATGGACCCCCCCCCCCATTAAAAGAAGAACGACAAGGGGGGTTCAGAGTCTAATCTCAACCATAGATCTAGATGCTACTTAGCAGAATGCCTCATCACATAATTCCTGAAATCGCGAGTCGTGAAAGTGCTTTATGGATAAGTGCTTGGTCACAGTCGGTGGTCACATCGACAAAGGATTAAGGAAAGGAGTTAATTTCTAAGCTCCATTTCAGGGATTGCAACATGGGAGAGTCGAGATGCCTCAACTTAGGATTCCCAAAATGTGATTTGTGAAATGCAGTTTCGGACCTGGCCCCTGGTCAGTGTCGGTGGGCACGTGAAGGAAGGAACTAGCATAGATAGACTCCATTTCGGGGTTTGCAATATGAGGAGTCAAGGAGACTCGCGAGAGAAAAGACGAAATGTGAAATCGTGAAATTCCTTGTTGATTAGGCCCATGGTCATAGCCAAGGTCACATTGTTGAAGGTTTAAGGGAGGAGCTAGCATGTAGCTAAACTCCATTTCGGAGATCACGACTTGGAGACTCGAGATGCCTCATCTCCAAATCCCTGAAAAGCGAGCCACGGAAGCACCTTATGTATAGGTGTTTGTTCATCAACAGAGGTCACCTTAAAGGAAGGGGCTTCGCCAGAAGAGCTATCTCCCACTGTGCAGTTTTTACACAAAGAGGGAAAAGGCGCCAAGCACATGGTCACTCAGAGGATCTCTAGGGAACTTCCAGAAACCACTAATGGTTTCTATTAGATTCTCGAGGTAACTGGCAGGGAGAATGAAGCCTTGCAAGGATGCACTGACAGAGGACTCAGCGTGAGATCGACATGTAGATCCTGAAGTGAAGATCAGTGGAGCTGTGAAAAGATAGTGCATGCAGCATGCACAAGGTGCACAGAGACTATAAAAATATAGAACAGAGAAGAGATGCGTGTTGTTGTTTTGAGTGATTCATGCAGGAAAAAGCATGGAGTCTAGAGGAGAAAAAGTGCAGTAGAGGCAAGGGACAATCATGCATATCTGAGATAGGAAAAGAAGGTTGAAGCATAGATGCAGACATAGAGCAAAAGATCAGGAAGCTCAAGTAGATGCAGATAGAGAGACATTGATGCAAGAGAGCAGAGAAGAGTAGCAGAACAGGGATGAGCCTGGTAAGCCAATGATATCTATTGAATCACTGTAATAAAGTCATAGAAAGAAAAGTTTCATATTTCAGGGTGGTAGGGAGGTGTTAGGGAGGATTGTTGTCCTCTGAGTGTCAAGTGGGTGCTTGAACATAGGGAGTTGTAGCTTCCATCTGGTAGCATCCAAAGAAACTAGGGTGGCAGGGTGGTGCTAGGGAGAACATTGGTTTTCTTTTATATAGGTTGGTGCCTGTGTGACTGGAAGTTGGTGCTTCCATCCAGTTGGTGCTGGAGTAGTGAGGGAGTTGGTACTTCCTTCTAGTGGGTGCTAGAGAAACCAGAGATTTGGTGCTCTCAGCAAGTAGCATATTGCAAAACAGAGGTGGTAGCCTCATTATAAGTTGGTGCTCATAAGAATGATAATGTACAGAAAATAATTATCATATAAAGAAGAAGAGGTTTTCACCCTTTCTGGGTTTCCTCAGGAATATTTGTCTCTGTACTGTACATGTGTGTGATTGATGTTGAATACTCTACTACTTATTTATTATAATCATCATTGAGAAGTTATGTAATGAATTTAAAAATGGATATAATTGTTTAAGCACAGTAACAACTGTTTCACCCCCCCTCTCAGTTGTCCAACAACTTGGCCATTGGTTAATTTGTTGAGATATGGGTTAGTGCCATCGCTAACTATAGCGAACCAACTATATGTTAAATATATATTTTGTAACAATAAAAAGCCCAAAAGGGGGAGCCCCGTGGGTTTGACCCCGGGACCTCCACCCCCATGTACACATTAACAAATCCGCCCAAACTAATAGGCCACGGGCCACACATTGTAACCAATGCTGAAAACAACTATTAAAAGGTGCATCCTCCCAGCCACCAAGGGGAGGCGTGCATATGGTATGACCATTTGGGCATGGAAAATGATGCAGTCCAGTCATTAATGTAGGTTTCAGAGAGGGCATAGAAACCGAGACGAATTTCTTCTTGGGCCTGGGAGTGCCAGAGTTAGATCGAGGCATGGAGATAGTCATTTTTTGGGTAATTCGATGCCATGAATTTAGTGGTGTTGTCCATTTTCTGATCTGAGCATTATTTCTACAACTTGATTTCAGAATGAGGTATACTTATGTATTTTTCCAAATTCTTTTGTTGAGTTAATGAAAGGGCCTACCCATTTGAGAGCAGGACCCAGAGACATAGTCCACCAGGGACGAACTCTGTTGTCAAGTTTTTGTGTTCAGATTGATGCTTATGTCTCTTCATTTTTTAGATTTTCATTCTTTAATGGTTCACTTTAATTTATGCTCATTTAATGCAATTCTTTATAAGTCACTCGATGAAAATATCCCAAATCAGTGGCACATCATGTAGATCAAAGAATTGCTCCATCTAAAATATCCATGTGATTGGGTCCTTGCCATCAAACTTCCTCATATCGATCTTAGGAAAGTGGTTGGTATTCGACCCAAAGTTGGAGTTTCTCCATTCTTGATTCATTTTCCTTGTTTCCTCATCATGAATTTCATGGGATACATTTTCACTTTCAGGTGTCCTCTCTATTAGGAAATTTTTCAATCCTTCCATGATCTCCCTTTTAAAATCATCCATCATCCCTTGTAGTTCACCTTTTGTTACTGTATTATTTTTTAAATCATTTATGTCCCTATGCATTTCTTCACCTTCATCAAGAGTCCAAGTAGGATTGTCTAGAGGCTTATTTGGTGTGGAAGTTCCCTTTTTTTGTGGCATGTTGGCCAAGTATCACTTTTAAACCTTGATTTCAAGAGGTTCTACTGGACGATCTTTCTTCTGTTGTATCTCCAAAATTTCATCCCTTATGGGTATGAAGATTTTTTTTTTTTACTTCTCTAATATTTCTTCTCTATAATGCCAGAGGTATGATCAAAATTTAATGTGCCAAGAGGAAGTTATGGTAACTTCCCCACAACTTGTTGATTGTTTTTCCTTTTAGGAGAGTGCACTTGTAAAGAGTACCAAGATCACAATATCTAATATTTGATTCTGAAACTTGTACCAAAAATACTATAGACTATCCACTGTCCAATGCAGCTGGTCTCACTTAATTTGGATACTCACTGAAGAAGATATCATTTTTTTATCTGGAAGACCTGTTTGAGACTAGTTAATATGACTAGTCACATACCATATATTGCACATGGTGTATCTAAAACATTAGGATGACATGGAATCTGAAATTTTTATAATAGCTACCTTGATAATTTATATTAATATCCTCTGGATTTCAGGTTCTGAAATGTTACAGAAAAAATTTCATGGCAAAAATTTTGCGATGACTAAATTCAGGATGATTCCATAACCCTATATTAAATAGGATATATCTATGAATGTATAAGGCATTAGGATCTGAAAATTTAACACAACATACCTTGATCCGTCTACTAAAAATCCTCCAAGGGGCTCCTTCTGAAACTTCATAGAAAAGAAGTTATTGTGAAAATTCCAAGGTGTCTCATATGTTGCAGTGAAACCCCAAGACCTTGGGCTTTGATACCAAATGTTAAGAACCAAATATCAAGATAGCATAAAAAAACCTTAGAATAAGTACTCAACACATTGAAAAAGAGATAATTTTAGATAATAAGCCTCTTCAAGGGAGAAACCTACTTATACACCACATAAATTTCCAAATACAAGATGATTCCAAATGAAAAGGTCACATTGGTATATATAGGAGACTAGGAGGTACAATTAATGTAATATGCCCCAATTAATGGGTACTATTTAGGGCTTAAAAAATGAATGAATGGATCTGATGAAAAATATAGTAGAATGCATGGTTAATTAGAAATATAAGTAAAAAGAACATCCCCAAACCCTTCTATGAATGTAGAAATCCGCGTCCTATAGTCACCCATAAGCCATCTCGGGTGAGACTGCGTTGTGCACTCTATGCGCAGTGTAGACTTATGGTTTACTAGAAGGGTCGATGGTGAAAAGGGTTTTGTTGGAGAACTAAGGTAGAACTCGGGTCAGCCCATACATCCAACAAATGGTTTAGTTGTTGGCTGGAACTCAAAAGAACATCCAAGAAAGTTTTTGGTGAAAAATGTGTAGTGGTAAAAATGGATGTTCATGCCATGTAATCCTATGAAGCAAGAGATTGAAATACGGTTGGAGACAAAGCAGCTACAGTTCACACAAAAAAATAATGAGGGTTCCATGTATACACCACGCTAGTATCTGCAGAGGTATGTGTTTATTGATTTGCATGAAGCATTTTTTTGTTATTTTCCAGAGTTATTGCAAGAGTGGATATTAAGGTTGAAGGATACCCTTCCAACAAATCAGATTAGACCAGTTGAATGGAATTCTCAGGATATTGCATAGCTAGAAAGGGCTAATAATAAATTCACGTGCACAATAGATTTCTAGTTAGACAATATTATTGCAAGGTTTATCACTGAATTTGCAGTAGATATAGCGAAGTCATATACTTTTTTTAAGTCATGGGAATGACACCTTTTTTACTTCATTTTTTTACTTATCTCATACCTTTTTCCTTTATATTCACACCTTTCCCATAATTACCATGGTCCAAGAATTTCCTTTTTTCCACTCGTATGTTAAGCCATTTGATGCGTTGATTCTTTAATATTTGCTTCCATTTAGGAAAGGATGATGTTTGTGTTGGGTAGATATTGATTAATTTTTAAAGAACCTTGCAGAATGATCAGTTGTTGCTACTTTGAGGTGTTTCTACTCCGAGGTGCTACTACTCCAAGGTGTTGCCACTACAAGGTGTTGCTACTCCAAGGCGCTGCTACTCTGAGATGTTGCTACTCCAAGACGCCATGATTATGGAATGTTGTTACCGTCAAAGAATCACTGCAATATGATGACTACACCATTGACCCATGGATGTGTATGTTAAGGTTGATGTATCTAATGATGTGGCTTACATTAAAGTCGCAACTATTGTATGTTTTGAACAAGAATGTTCTCCCAGATAACATGAAAGTTCGACTGACTATTTCTATAAAAATCATTTGTATAAATTGTAATCAGTTACAGGAATATTTTGTATCCTCTGTATCTTATTAATTAAGATGACATCGAAAAAATTGAGAATCGAAAGATTCTCGAGTCTGTTCATAATTGTAATAATTTCGAGATTAGAAGAGGAAAGGGAAAGTTTAAAAGGAGAAAGAATTCTTGCTCCAGGTTAGGATGGTTTTTGGAAAATAGAGGGTAGTCGATGGAATGCATGTGTAACAACAATTGTATTTGCACCTCTTGATTGAATAATAAAGATTTGGCAAGTAGTGGCATTAATTTACGAGTGCTTAAATTTGTAGTTTATGTAGTATGTTACCCATGCTAAAGAGGAAGGGCCCCCCTCTTTAGTAGGGTTTTCATTCCTATATTATTAGTTAGATCAACATAACTAGATCATCTTGTTATTTTTTTCCTTAGTTCAATTCCTGATGTAGATAGTTGATGTGAATGAATTATTCCATTTATAGTTGTCACGGTTGGTTTGTTACTGGTGTGTTCATTTCAATTCGGTATGAGTTCATTTATATTTTGTTCAACAAGAGTTCATTTTTGTTTGCAAGGGAGTTCTTTAATCCATTCCAGCAAGTTTTCTGTTTTATTTCAGCGAGTGTTCATTTCAATTCTGTATGACTATTTTCTCAATTCGATTTCAACAAATGCTTTATTTCAATTCTATATGTGTGAGATTTCAGTTAATTGTTGCAATGGTTTCAATTTCAATTATGTAGAGTGTGTTATGAGTAACTACAATGAGAGTGTGTTTCCTTTACAGAAGAAATATAGTTTTCATATGTGTTCTTTCTTTTCAGTAGTGTGTTTATGATTTCATGAGTAGTGAAGTGATTAGCAATTGGTTTTAAAGAAGGTTGATTGAATTTCCTTTGAGCATCTTAATTGGTTGTAGCTTAACTTGATATAAGGATTCGGTTTGTTCATAACAGTTGTGCAGAGAATGTGTGATTAGTGTATTTCATTTATTAGAAGTTGTTAGGAGAATTCTTTGTCCACATAAACATTGCACAATAACCTTGTAATAAAAAGACTTACCCTAGATTGACAATTGAATGTATTGGATGAATTAATTAGACAATTAATCACGCCAACATTTTCGGTGTCATTGTCAGGGAGGTTATTAAGGGAGCAATAATAATACCTGACACCATATTTATGAATTGCAAGATCTATGATGCATGAATAAAATAGGAGAAGAACGACCAGCCCCGAAAAATACAGAAAGAAGAAAGTGCCCGGGTGGGAAAATAAATCATGATCAAGGACAGGTAACATATATTCAAGATATAATAAACAAAGTGGAGTCATCATCTTTAGGAGGGGTACATCAAAAACCTAAAACACGAAGAAGGGTGGATTCTCATTCCTTTGTTTGGGGAGGGTCATCAACAAAAATAGTAGAGGCCGAATATCAAGATTTCAGAGAAGGCCTAGAGTCTTCCAACAATGAGAATCAGGAATATTCAGATTCCAGACTGGAAATCGATCAACCTAATAACAGGTTAGAAACTGACCAGCCTATTTTTGAGCCCACTGATAACCCTAATTTGGATAAGGGGAGTGTTTTTGGACACCCCGAACAATCGTTGAAGAATATCCCAAAAACAAAAGATAGCCCTAGACATGATTGGCAGAAGCTTCATACTTTGTGGAAAAGACACATGGAAAATGAAAATGGAAATGAAGCGGTCTCAACCTTTGATTTCCATATTGGGAACATTCCAGGACTAGCGCCAATGAAGAATATACCTCTATCTACAATTCCAAAATTTAACGTTCAGATAAGTGAAGACCTAGACACCTTCCTATTTGAATATGACGTTCTGTGTTGAAGCTATGATTATACTACGGGTGCTCATACACTCAAAATATTTCTAGCTACCCTAAAGGGGTCAGTGTTAATATGGTTCATGGGCTTTGGATTTGACTCTATAACCTTCTGGGACAATTACGAAACAAATATTCCTAACGAATTATCAGGATAATTACAAAACAAGGGACCAGAGGGAGGAAATTTTCAAAATGTCTCAAAAGGAGGAAAAGAGCCTGGAGGATTACATGGAATGCCTCAAATATAATTTACAGAGATCTAAACATAATGATTTGGATAAGGATATTTTAAAGAAAATTATGATTCGAGGTATGAGGTATGACTTCCTAGATATGCTGAACTTAATGGGGAAAGGAGGTATATCAAGGGAACCACTTAAGGACATTATTTATTTATGCTTGAGGATTTTGAGAGGATCATCAAGGAACAGAGCCCAAACACAAGATACAACTACAAGAATACATAAATCCACCAATGGTGGAGTAACAAGAGCAGATATTGGTAATTTATTTAAGAATTTAAAAACCGATATCCTTATCTCTTTAACTACACAGTTGGATGTTATGTAGGTGAAGCAAAAACAGGTTGAAGCAGAGAAGGCATTGGCAATATTTTAAGTTTTTTTCCTAAATGAAAGGAAAAACATCTTCATAGGGAATTCCCACTTGAAAACATGGAAATATGCAGTATATGAGAACTATACCACCCAACAAAACTTTGTCCATCATTGCTAGGATTGAAAGAAATACTTAAGGGCTCAAATGAAGAGACATCAAAAGCATATTTCATCTCCAAAAAACCATGGCAAGCTCGTCTACTAGGTATGTGTCAAGATCCATCCACCACTTTTAATAATTGGAATCATATGTACAATACTCAAATTCCATAGCAAATCCAATATCCCTCAAACCCATGGCCATTTCCCCCACAAACTCACTATCTCATGCCTTGGGTTCCATATCCGAATAAAATAGTTCTATGGTCTCAAGGATGGAAAAACTCTCCTTTCCAAGGAGGGAAATTCCCAGTCCAGTCTCAGTCATTTGTACAAAAACCATATTTGTCTGTACAACAAAAACCATCACCCTTTCGACCCAATATCTTACCAAGTAACCCTCCATTATGACCCCAGTTACCTTTTCAATCTTACCTGAAACCGAATAATAAAACCATCCAGCAAGTCGAAGCATCTATCTTCCCCACATATTGCATCACCCTCTCTCAATGAAACGAAGTAAAAATTAGGTCAAGAAGAATAATAAATCAATAAAACCTCACCTATAATTATAGAACATGATGAAACAGACTCATAGAGTGAAATACTACCACCTTACAGACAGTTTGAAGAACAACAAAAACACACATAAATTCCATAAAAAACAAGATGAAACTCAGAATGATATTTCTACCTTTGTTGCAACTCTCGGGAAATAGAATAAAACTTAGGATACCACCTCTATTGAAACTCCATCATACCTAGAAATGTTAGTCGTGCCCAAGTGTATTCCCCAACCTGAGTTCGACTTCCTTGGAGAACTGAAAAAATATGTGTGTCAAAATTCCTCTGCTGCAAGCTATCAAAGATGTTTTGATTTACGCCAAAACAGTGAGGGAATTGTGCATCAAAACTCCTGGTAGGAAGCCTAGGGATCCCCCCACAGTTCAATTCTTGGGAAAATTGTCAGAACTAATGTCAGGAAAATTCATGCCTGGTAAATATGGTGACCTTGGGAACCCCACAGTAACCATCCATATTGATCATGTGACTATTCCAAATACTCTTATCGATCTAGGAGCTACAATAAATATCATAACTCAGGAAACAACAAAACTATTGGGACTTGCCAACATAAGACCTACCCCCACTGTGTTGGAGTTGGCTGATCGATCCAAAATTTGACCAAAAGGGGTGATGGAAGATATTGTCTTATCCATGGACTCCTGGGAATATCCAGTAGACTTTTTAGTGCTGCAACCAAAAACTCATTTAGGATGACACCCCCTGATCCTAGGAAGACCTTGGTTAGCCACGACTAATGAATTTATCGACTACAGGACAGGAGCTATGAAAATTTATGATGGAAAAACTACAAATATTCTTACTCTATATCCCCCTATCAAACCAAGTGAGGATCTTGACAGTCCTATATGGGCTAAACTCAAGCTGGAAGAAAATAGTGTACAAACAATTCTTATGCTTGGTAAGGCCCTATGTTTCAAGTATGAAACATAGGATGATACTATCAATAGTTTTATCCGCAACCCCTGATCAGTCAGCCAACCAGCGACCTAACTTTTAGATGCCATAATGAGAGAACCTAATGAACAAACCCTTGATTATGATCCTTCTTTCGAAATGATACCTTCGGTATGAAGACATAAAATCATCCCAATAGAAATTGAGTCTGGAAAAACCTTAAATATTAGTCCAAATTTATCTCTCCTGCATAAAGAACGATTGATTCAACTATCGAGGGAACATAAGGAATTCTTTGCTTGGGATTACATGGACATGAAGGGCATTCACCTTGATCTGTGTACTCATCATATCTACATAAAATAAGAGTGTCGACCTATTCTCCGACCCCAACGCAATATGAACCCAGCCTTGAAAGAGATCATAAAAGAAGAACTCCAAAAACTGTTGAAATTTTATTTTATCTATCCAATCTCAGACAGTCAGTGGGTTTCCCCACTCTTCACTCTTCATTATACCTAAGAAAAATGACAAATGGAGAATTTGTGTCGATTATTGAGAACTGAATAAAGCCACATAGGAAAACCATTTTTTTCGTTTTCGTTTATTGACTAGGTCCTTGATGCCCTGGCTGGAAAGAAGTTGTTTTCATTTCTTGATGGTTTCAATGGATACAACCAAATCATGATTGCCCCTGAAGACTAGGAAAAAACTACATTTACCTGTTCTTGAGGAACATTTTCTTACCAAGTCCTCCCGTTCAGCCTTTGCAATGCACCCACCACCTTTCAATGAGACGTATTGGGAATCTTTTCAGATTTGGTTAATGAGTCTCTTGAGATTTATATGGATGATTTCACACCATATGGTGATACTTTTGACATGGCTTTGGAAAAACTTGAAAAATTACTAAAACACTGCATACAAACTCACCTTGCCTTAAGCATTGAAAAATGTCATATGATGATGGATGAGGGAGTTGTACTTGGGCACTATATCTATTATGCGGGTATACAGGTGGATACAACAAAAATTCAGGTAATTTTAAGGATCCCTACTCCGAAATCGAAAAAAGAGGTATGTATCTTGTTAGGAAAAATTGACTACTATCGTCGATTTATTGAGAATTATTCAAGGATAGCATCTCCTTTATTCACATTGATTTCAAAGGATGTAAAATTTTTATGGACTGATAAATGTGAAACTGCTCTTACATATTTTAAAAAATGCTTAGCTAAAGCACCCATATTATGAGGCCTTGATTGGACTTTTCCATTTCACATTTCTTCGAATGCCTCTGATATGGCCATTGGTGTTGTACTTGGACAATGGGAAGAACAGAACCCATACACCATTTATTATACCAATAAGAACCTAACACCTACAGAGATGAATTATACGGTAACAGAAAAATAATTTATTGTTGTTATACCTGCTATCAACAAATTTTGGCACTGAGCCCCTGGGGGGCAGCTCAATTGGCAAGTGCCGTGATATGAAGTGTTATGTTCGATGAGGTTCCAAGTTCAAATCCCCCCGACTTACCCGTGCCTACAGAAGGGGCATACGTATGGCACCTGGAGGTTATAGTGGTAGCGGTCGGAATCGACCCCGTGTCATGTGAGTACGAGACCGGCCCAGTTGTCGATTCCGCCAGTCATTAAAAAAAAAAAAACAAATTTTGGCACTATATCACAAGTTACCAATTATTTTTCCATACAGATCATTCATCAATTAGATATTTGATGAAAAAAGTTGTTACAAATTCTCGAGTTACTAGGTGGTTATTATTACTACAAGAATTTGACATCATTATTTTGGATAAACCAAGAAAAGACAATGTCGTAGTAGATTTCCTATCTAGGCTTACCAATAACAGTGATGCTACTCCTATTGACGATTCTTTTCCTGATGAATACTTATTTGTAGTATCTACTCACTCACCATGGTATGTAGATATTTCTATTTATCTTTCTACATCAAAATTGTCACACCACCTCTCTCTTAGGAAAAGGAAAAATATTATTCAGCAGAGTGCCTGATTTTCTTGGATAAATGGTTGTCTCTTTTACACAGGCCCTGATATGGATATTCGACGTTGTATCAGAGAAGACAAGATTCATGACATATTGAGGGCCTACCACGACGAGCCTTGTGGTGGACAATTTTTTGATAAGAGAATAGGGCATAACTCACTCTGTATGGAGTATTATTGACCTACCCTTTTCCGAGACACTAGAAAGTACATACAAGCATGTGATTCCTGCCAACGAATTGGCCAACCCACTCAATCAGATGAAATGTCGTTGAAAACCCAATTGTTGATTGAACCCTTTGAGAAGTGGGCTCTCAACTTCGTGGGACCTATTAACCACCCGTCTCATCAGAAATCCTACATCTTGGTATGCACAGACTATGTAACCAAATGGGTAGAGGCCAAAGCACTCACCAACGCCACAGAGAAAGTGATTGTAGAGTTCCTATTTGAAAATATAATTGTTCATTTTGGAATGCCCAAAGAAATAGTAACAGATGGAGGACCTCATTTTACTTCCCAGTTGATTGCATAACTTACCAAGAAGTACAATATTCGCCACAAGGTCACCTCACCTTACCACCCACAAGAAAACGGTAAAGTGGAAAGAACAAATAAGTCATTGAAGGAATACTCATGAAAACTGTAGCAATCCATCGTCGTGATTGGGTTGAATGTTTATCAGAATCCCTTTGGACCTATAGGATGACATGGAGAAATACCACAGGATTTTCTCCATTTGAACTTGTTTATGGTAAGACCCTTGTCTTTCCCATTGAATTCAAGTTCAAAACATTAAGAACAACTTTAGAAGTAAATATGGATCTAACTATATCTCAGAAACACCGTTTAGATCAGCTCAATGAATTAGATGAAATTCTCTTGCCTGACATACATCATATCGATTTAGTTCAACAACAGTGCGCTAAGTGGCATGATAAGAGTATCAAGAAGAAGGAATTTCAAAAGGGCGATTGGGAACTATTATATGATTCCATGTTTAAATATTTCAAAGGAAATTTGTGCAGTAGATGATTGGGTCCTTATGAACTGGATAAAGTTTTGAATAACAGGATTGTTAGAATTATAACTATAGATGGCTCACAAATATATTTACTGGCCTATGTCCATCGAATCTGACTGTATCTTAAACCACTTTTCAAAGAATCGTTTGTTTCTCATGTTAGCTCAGATATAGGGTTGAAAATCATCGGAGCTGAACTTCATGTTACAGCACCATAAAAAAAAATTACATTTAAAAAAAAATGTTTTCTTCTAATGCACCATAGCTTTTTTGCAGGATCCTATTGTTGCAGACCAATGATATCAGTTCAAGGCACTTGAAGTGTAATTAATTTAATCCATAATTTTTGTTGTAACTCATTTTGATGGAAATCTCCCTTGCTGCAACTCACTGTCACCTTACTGCAATTCACTATTTTTTTGTTGCAACTCATTGTCGCCTTACTACAACTCATTATCGCCTTGTTGTAACTCGCTACCACCTTGTTGCAACTCATTGTCACCTTGCTTCAAATCATTTTCGCCTTGTTGCAACTCACTGTCACCTTGCTGCAACTCGTTGTCACCTTGTTGCAACTCACTGTCGCTTTTCCACGACTCGATGTCATTTTGTTGCAACTCACTACTATTTTGATGCAACTCGTTGCCACCCTACTGCAACTCATTTCTACCCTGCTGGAACTCATTGCCACCTTGCTGCAACTCACTGCCACTTTTTTGCGACTCGCTACCGCTTGTTGCAACTCGCGCTATTAGTTATAATCTGTCTTGAGACGACACTTGTTCCGCTCACCTTTTTTTTAAACACCTGATTTATTGCTCATTGACACTTATTGATTCAGCCTCATTATTACCACATTGCCACTTATTTTCTTTAACTCAATGATGAGACATTCTGTTGTAGCTCCTGGATCTCACACCTGAACTCATGTACGATATTCCTATATTCGTACCTCGGAAATTATGCTCACAATAAATCACACATCATTACATCTGTATTTCCAAGCCCTACCACGTCAGTCGAGGATGGATTCCACCTTTAGTTGGGGGGGTCATGTCATTTCAAGCCACATAGTTTCATGCTGACCTGCCATAAATAGCATAACACATCCATCATACTCCATCATACTCCATCATTACCAAATCCGGTGTAAATTGTCAGATCCCCGATTTCCCTAATTTGGAAATCTATTCCCAGCGTCCAACTGCATGTCCAAAACTGCAAGTCACCTTATCGAAGTCCACTCTACATCACTTGATTATCTACAATGGGAGGTTAGATCGTTCTCCATGAACCTGAATCAGTCCTATTACTGCGCAGACATCTGGAGGCCTACAAAATCATTGAAAACGCGTGGTGGGTGACCTTTTTTGAGAGATTGAAGGGATTAGACAATGATGTCGCCTTAGAATTCACCTAGAAATTAGAGAGAACAATTTCATTATTTTTTGGATTGCATATTGAGGTCACAAAGGGAACCGTTGCAGAAGTAATAGGGCTACCAAAAACCAGAGTAATTTGTTTAAGAAAGTAGGCGTTTATCTCAGAAACCAAGACAAATTTCCTGAGAGGAGAAGAACATGTTAGAAACAAGGGTAAGGGTGTTGATAGAATATCTCTCCCTTTTCCTTGGAAATATGTATCATATTTCATCCAGCGATACATTACATGTGAAGGTAGATTTAAATTTGTTTATAACTACCATTTTATGCTATTGTTCTACCTCCATCACGACCAACTCCTCAATATTCCATACTTTTTGTTAGAATCTCTAAAATCTATGGTAGGCTTTGTTTATCGTTCCAAACACCCATAGACATGAATAAAAATCATGGGTTAATTAAATTAATTTTTATCCATGCATTGAGGAAAAGGAATTCTACATGGCATGAGTTCGTTGGTCACACAAAAACATGGGGTTTGGAAATAGAAAGAAGAAAGGAAATAGAAAGAGTGATAGATGAGGAGGAATTAGAAACAAAATCTAACCTTGATCTTGAATTCATCGATAGAAACAACAGCCCTAGGGATATCAAGTCCAAGAACTAGGAAGAAAGGGAACTAGAGCGGATTTACAATGATATGACCATGGGAGCAGAGGAATCCATGAGGACAGAAACAAAGAAGGAAGATAGGATAGCTGACATAGACAATGAAGGAGGCAACACAAAAATAGAGCAGGAAGATAAAGAATCTGACATGGAGAATGAAGGGGGTGATACAGAAAAAGAGCCAAGTGAAGGAGATACATAAATTGACCATGAAGACCCTAGCGAGGAAGAAGAATTTGATGGGGCCGAAATTCAAGATAATCCCTCCACTGAGGAGCATGTATCACCGACACCATCTAGTGACGAGGTGGAAATTATAGAAGAAGACCCTTGTGTTGAAGCATACAACCCCTACCTAGTCATAGAAGAACACTCTCAGCAGAGAAAAAGGAAAATAAGATAGCCTTGGATGATTAAGGAAGACACCCCTAAAAGAAGAACTAGGTCTTCCTTAGCTGCAGCACCAGCCCAACCATTTGATCCATTGACCAGGACTGAGTGCCCAAAAGAATCTGTTGGAGAATGAACTACTGTGAAGAAGGAAAAATTAAAGCCAAGAAAAGTGAGGCCTTCTTCAACAGTAACACTAGTTCAACCTGAAATTGATATTGAGTTCCCATAAGAACCTGTTGAAGAATGAATTATTACAAACAAGGGCCAAACAAAAGAAATAAAAACTAGGTATTCTTAAGTAGAAACACTAGCTCAACCTGGAATTGACATTGAGTGCCCATAAGAACCTACTAAGGAACAACCTGCTAAAAGGAAAACAAAGGTAAGAAAAAGAAGCACCATCTCTAAGTGAGGTAAGGCTATGTCCCCATGCAAGCAAGTAAATCAATTGAAGGAAGAAAACTCTAGGCTTGAAAAACAACTCAGGGTCTTAAAAGGAAAATTTCAAGAAGGTGCAACTTCTCCAGGTTTGGGAACCCTGGCTGAAGTCACTCAATTTTTAGAAAATTTAGGTGACCCTAAAACCCTGATACCAGGGACAGACAAGTGCAAGGCACAACTGTGTCCAACCTATGGAGAAATATTTAGTCAAGAAGGGTGCACATCAAGTGATGTACCCCTAGCTAATTTTAATTTCATTGGCACATAAACATAATGTATTGAGGAAGACAAAGGGGGTGTTAAAACTACCCAAAATGACCAAGAGGAACCCATCCAAGACGTTGATGTTACTATTACGAGGAAAATATATCTATGGCTAGGAGAAAACCACAACAGATGGAAATGACTGCAAAAATCAACTCTATTCTCAAGTATTCTATATAAATAAATATGCTATCAAGACAAGATAAAAGGCCTACCTCGTCTAGACATTCGATGAAGTCCGTCATTGAGCACTTGACTCAAAGAAATATACCTGCAACTAGTCCTCAACAACCAAGCAAAGCAAGAATATGGTGATAATATATGATGTTAGCACATTCAATAGCATAATCCATTAACATTCATAACAAATATGCCCATGGAATAATAATTCAAATATTTTCAAGATATCAATTGGATGAGAAAAGAGTATTTCTATTAAGATGTAATCAGCATAAGTGAATAAGTTACAAACTTTTGTGTCGGCACGGTTCGGAACCGAGAAACTAAGTTCCTTCCAGCTGGGCCTCCACAACTTCAATCCTCCACCAAAGGCAAGCTCATGTAAGAGAGATAATAGACTTCTCACTCAATAAGGGAAGAACTTGGGGGATGAACAATGTGTTCAGACTTAAAGGACAAAGGGATGCAGACTCAATGTGAAGTGAATAATTCGTCCAGAGTAACTTTGCTCTCAAAGTTGAATTCTTTCTCTTTTCCATAGCTTGGAATTGTCCCATTTACAACCTTCAAGTGGAACTGAAGGACCAAGTCGGAATGTTTCTAGTATATGGAAGGCCAAGGATCATTGATCTCCTATTGTGAAATGGAAACCTAACACCATTTTTCGATTTTGGGAACAAATTCCGATGTGCGTGGGTTGTAGTGGTGCAACCTACGTATACACGTGTTGTATAGTAGGCAAGGTGTGTATATGTGGAAAAAATGTATTTTTAGCTCCAGGATTTGCAAAAGGGATGACAAATCTACATACGGAAATGGAAAAGGCCTTATGTGAAATATTGCATAGGGTGAGGCAAATATTGCTATAACAGATGCCCCCTAATGTGTGAGGTCAGAGAAGTATCTGCGATGGCTGAAATACATTATAAAAACCAGGAATTGGAGTGATGGGGAACTAGCTGAAAGAACTAGTTTCTCATTACGATCTGTAATGAATTTGCATAAATGAATTCCAATTTGAATTACACTGTAGATCCATGTGAAAATATACCAAAAAAATTTATGTGGCCATGAATAGGAAAATACAAGTACGGTTACATGCCAAAGGCTATCATAGTCACAAACAAGGCCCAGAAGAACCAGTCTCAAAATAAATCTAAAGATTTTTGTATACAGTGGAGTACAATCTGATCTCCCATGATCATTGAAGTCACACAGGTACTGGTCCAATGAAAAGGAAGAAACAACTCAGGAAAGATGCGGACACATACTGATGTATTCAAGTCTTCTACACAATCCGCCAAAGGTGCAAATCTACATCGTTCGAATAAAGGAGTTGAGGTCGAACACAATGAGACTTTCTTTGATTATCGGTCATTGAGTTATACCGTTAAAAAATGTGAGACATACTACCAATGATGAAAGTAGGTATCAAGGCACCGAGTACATTCTTACAAGTGTGAATAAAGGATTTGGGGTTGAACACTTGAAGAATCCATCGATCAGGAGACATTGATATATTCCCAATTGTCGATGGCGAGAGAACCTGCCACTAATGACTGCAAGCCTTAAGGTACTCATAGGACTCTAGGTCTCGTTTTCAGAATAGATGAGCTGAAGTCAATGGAAGGAGACCCGCTGAAAGGAGAGAATTAAGGCATATCTCATCATTCATCACGAGGTACAAAACAGGAGCCTCATGGTTTGGAGGAAATTGGATGAAGAACATGTTCACGAACCAGCGAACCTGTGCATCTTTCGTGTGTGCCAAGTGAAAGAAGTACACGAAAAATACCCTTTGAATAGCAGCCAATGATGAAAATTGTTGACAAAGGTGAGGAAACCACTAATAAGGCTAATGGCCTCCAAGACACTACATGAATCCCAATGTGTGAATAGATGTCTTACCATCGAACACAAGGGAAACCACCCAGTCAACGACCAGTGATGAAATTTCAACTGTTGGGTTCAAGGTTACCTACCAACGAGGAAAGTAGGACTAGGGTGCATAATAGGACTACAACATCATGTGATTCTGAGACAAACTGAGGGTATGGTCGACATGCAAAGTCAATATTTCTAAGGAATGGCTGACACAGGTTGATAGAAATCCTTTGAATAAGAGCATGTGACATATGGAAGACTCTAGCAGTATAGAATCAATGATGAAACCATGAGATGCAAGAGGCATCAATCAAACTCTCCATAGGGACTAGAAGAGCAACCAATCGGTGGAGAAAACTCTCTATAATGAGATCAGCTTCCTAAGGCCATGCTAATCCCAAAATTATGATGACAAGTGGACTCAATAACTTTGTGCTCTATTCAAAGGAGACACAACTACTGCCAATATGAGATAATACTCCCTTCCCGCCCATATTTTTTTTTTTTCATAGTCAAATGAATGCTATGATACAGAGGAGGAAACAAGTTCCCCAAGTAAGAAAAAATAGTTCCAGCAGTGGAACATACCTATGCTCAATGCAAGGAGGTGCATGTGGGATATGGACAATCGGGAGAATGTTCCCTCCTGGGTATAGGGTGTCAAATTGTGAAGGATATAAACGAGGCTTTGCTTGGTTGAGGATGCAAAACTACTTAGGAAAACGGTTTATAATACAAAGCGAGAATCGGTTATAGTCTCAATACTGCAAGCAAGGGCATGAGATGCAATCACAAATTAACACCAAAAAATGTCATTTTTCGTAATCTTAGTCTAATTAGTTTGAAAAAGGGATAAAATTGTACCAAATAGACGTCCTTTCAAATCCAATTTACGAGTGTGAAAGAGACAAGTTCACTCGGCAATCTTTTCTCTTTTTGAAAACGAGTTGGAAAAGAGCTTAAATAAAACTCGCTTGGGAGTCCTATAGGTATAGGTCAGCATGTTTATGAGTGAGAAATGAGTCGTAGCATAATGTCATGTATTAGCTATAAGGGACTCCCGGTCCTACGAAAATAATCTCTGCATGGGCGCCAAATGGAACAAAGGATCTAACTAGGGTACCCATGTTTGGTAAGTCTCTACCATTTGATAACGACATGTCTTGTAGTAGATAGAAGGTTTTGTGTCGTTAACAAATGGGTTTGTACCGAAGGCATGGTGGACTGGATACCTATCTTATATGTTGGGTAACGAAAATACCTGTCTATAGTTATGAATGACCAACATAACGCTAAAAACCACAATAATCCCTGGTGAAAAATACAAAAACCAACTCAATCCACTGTATTAGTCCATTAGGCGAAAATACAATCCAAAACTATGCAAAGTGGGTAAAAATTGCTATAAATAGTAATAAAAATCAAATTTTACTATGTAATTTTGATGTTTTATCCAAATAGTGAAAACTGGACCAAATTACCTCCAATATTCAACCGGTGATTGTGGGAGCATCGAGTGACGGAATTAGAGACCATCTGGACTAGGTTATTCCTCTTCCCCTCCTCTTCCTTTCTAGTGGGTTACAGTTTTTATTTAAGTTTCAAAATTTGAGGTAATTAAGGCGCAAATTAGGTATTCCGGTGTACACAGGCTACCACTCATCGGGTCGTGTATACGCGAGGTTATACATGACTGTGTAAAATACAGGATGCATGTACTTAGCCCTATACATGACTGTGGATGTTGCAACCCGTGTACAAGTCCGTAAACAATTTTTTTGATGGTTCCTAACTCAAAAATTGATGTTTCTCTGGCAAGATGGTGCTAGAATGGAGGGAAATGGAACATGAGGAGGTAGATGTTGTTGTGGAAAGAGATATGGGGGACCAAATAGCCTTGAAAAGATGCAAGTTGTACAAATTTTGGGCACTCAAAGGGATGAGGGCCCAAGTGAGGTTGCTAGAGTTGCTCGTGGACTACTGGGATCCAGACAGTGAAAGATTCAAACTCGATGGGCAACCATTGAGGATTGAAGTCGAGGATATATATTTCTTGACTGGGTTGTCGCGTTGGGGTGAGTTGGTGAAACTAAAAACCCAGGGAGTTGGGAGCAGTATGAAAATAGAGGAGTACATAGATGCTCACTGTATAGCATGGACTGAGAAGGTCATAAGTCAACTCCCCATCTGAGCGATAAAAAATCTCAGCCTCAAGATTGTTGTCCTCATTTTGACCAGGATCACAGGATTGGCTTCATTACACTAGGCATCAAGGTCGCTCATGTTCTATTCTGTAGAGTGTTTGAGACCCACGGTGTATGATTGGTGCACCTCACTACTAGCCAATATGAAGAGCCAGTTGACAAAATGCAAACAAGGTGGTAAGAGGAACTTTGGGTTTTCTTCCATCTTGTATATCTTTTTCTTCGAGCGGGTTCCAGGTTTGGGACCTAGGGTCGAGATCATTCCTCGAGAACCTCATGATATAGCCATGGCACTGTGGACCGAGGTAATGAGATGGCAGGGAGGAGGTAGGGTGCCCACGCCCTACAATGGGGATTTATTTTACTGGTGGAGACGATAATTCACTTCTCTGGATGACTACCCCTATGCAGGGATCAACTTCAAAGGGGACCCTGACATGCCATTGCCACCAGGGACCGCCTACGGGGACATAGGTATGTCAAAGTTTTTAAATATTTCATTTTTTTGTATTTTTGTATAGTAAAACAAAAATATTTTTGGATTATTCTTAAGTACTAACTAGACACTTGTGTGACACAAACATAGGTCCAAAATGGCTGGATGGGCTTCCACGACATCGTCAGAGGCACCGGGGAGGTGAGGCAGTGGGAGGAGAAGCAGAGAGAGTCCTTCAAAACGTGCATGGAAACCTGTCTCGTTTGACACATAGGATTCTGATGGTTCAGGTAGAGGATTTGTCGAAGGCCATGCAGCGGCAAGTGGTTGGAGTGCCCAGAGCTTGGGTGTGACTCTTTCGGCATCTTGCAAACATCGTAGTTTGTTATCATGACACACATCTAGCACCACAAGCGTAGATATCATGGATTTTGTATTATCGGTTGTATATGTGTATTGAGGGTCTTGGCCCCAATTTTGTACTATAAACATCATATTTTTTGAAATATATATAAAACATGGATCTTCGGCTTTACTTATATTACAACGTGTACATTGATGAGATTGTTTTCCTTTCTTTAGTTATGTGACAAATGCCAATCTAAAACGAAATTAGCATAAGCATCAGATATATAATTAGAACTCAGAGGTATGTGATGATAAGTAATAAAATCAAACTGTCACTCTAAAAGACGTACCCGTAGGAATTGTTGGAGTAATGTAGGATCGCACACACGATAACTATCATTCAACTGACATACTACTAACTGGGAATCCAGGGGAACTTCCAAAGAGAGAATACCATGTGAAATGCAATCGCACAAAAGTTCTGTAATGATTTTATATTCGGCCACATTATTCATGGATGGCCCTAGGCATACACCACCTGAAGACACCAGTAGACCCTCGGGTGAGTAAACTACCCAAGTAGTGGAAGCCAAGTTCCGTGTATGAAAACTGGCTTTGTCTATGAATCCTAAGTAGACCTAAGACTCCATTGAAATATTCCAACCAAGGGAAAACTCGATAAGCAAGATGAAGACGAAAAATAAAGGGAAACAATATATACACTAAATTGCATTAGTATACAAAGAGTTACACCCAAGCTTGGGGCTCAAGCGTAATATATTTTCAAGTAGAGCCTATTCCCGGGCTCGGCCAACATGTTCCCTTCATAATCTTCTAACTCATAGGCTCCTTTTTCTAAGACACGTCACATGATATAGGGACCATGCCACATGGGTTTGAACTTTCCTGCCCTAGTAGTTCTTTGGCTTGATCATATAAAAGGACTAAGTCACCCTCAACATACAACCGAGGATAGACAGACTTATCGTATTGGACCTTGACACATATTTTATTCACCTCGATAGTCGAGGAGGTGTCTCGACACTACTCGTCAAGACTCTCTAGGTGTACGAGGTGTCGCTCGAGATCGGAAGTGTCAGGGAGGAGCGCGACTGCCAATTTAAGAGAAGAGATTTCTCATTCAATAGGTAATCTTGACTCCACACTATGTACTAACTGGAAAGGAGAAAATCCAGTGGCAGTCTTGACCAAGGTTTGGTATGCCCAGAGTGTGAGATTATGCATAATATGCCAGTCAGATTTGCTCTGGATGACAGTTTTCTGCAAAATGGTCTTGAGAGACTTTTTGACGGCCTCTACCTGTCCATTTTCCTGGGGGTAGTAATGGGAAGAATGACCATGCTTAAATCCTAGCTTCAATGTTAGCTCGTCCATCATTTCGTTCTGAAAGTGACTACCATGATCAGTGACAATCTCACTCGGGATACCAAACTTGGCAATAATTTGATTGAATACGAAGAAGGCTACAGTATTCCTGTCGGATTTAACTGTAGGCATGGCCTCAGACCACTTAGTAAAGTATTCTACGGCCATGATAATGTGTTGATTCCCCCCATCCGAGGTTGGGTTGCAATCCACGAAGTCCACCCCCCACTTGGTGAAGGGACCGATGGTAATGACTGAGTGAAGAGGAGTTAGATGCGAGCATATTTTCCGTGTGAACACCTGGTAGGGGTGACACTTCTTAACTGCTTCAACACAATCTTTAAAGATAGATGGCCAGAAATAACTGGCTCACAAAATTTTATGGGTTGTTGCAAGCCCGGATAGATGAACCACCACAAGCCCCACTGTGGTAATAATTTAGAACTGACTCGGATTCTTTGTGAGTTAAACAATGACATAGGATATTGTCTATTCCTCGATGATACAAAGTGCCACCGGCAATAATGTAATTCTTGGCTTGGTAGCATACACGTCATCGGTCATCTCGCAAGAGATGATGAGGGAACTTCAAAGTTTGAAGATAGAGAACAATGTCTCCATACTAGGGATCGGATGATGAGACAAGGAAAATGTGGTCGTCCACAAATGAATGAACATGGATGACATCCTCATCCAATCATGGTAAGTCGTATATTAACTCCGCAAAGACTAGTGATTTATTAGATTTCACAGAAGTGAAATTGAGATCAAATTCTTGTAACATAAAAATCCATTTATTATATTTTCCCCCTATGATATGCCTGTTAAGGACGTATTGAAATGGATTGACATCGAAAACCACAGTAGTATTGCAAAGCAATATATAATGGTGTAATCGTTGGACTGCGTGAATGGCAACCAAATATAGCTTTTCAACATGAGAATAATTGAGCTTAGGACCGACTAAGTTTTGACTAGGATAGTAGATGACGTGCTCGCGAAGCTCATCATCCTCCTAAAACAAAACCATACCAATCATCTCTTTGAACGCGGTGACATAAAGCAATTAATCCTTACTGTAGTTAGGAGACTTCAGCAGAGGCGTCGATACCAAGTCTTTCTTCAAAGAATATAAGGATTCTTGGGCTCTCTCATCCCAGATAAAAGGGGTGTCCTTCTTCAAAAGACGCATGAAACCCTTAGTAATATTGGCATAGTTTACTATAAACCGACGTAAAAAGTTATCTTTCCCCTGTAAACCTTGAATCTGTCGAATAGTGCGCGGGGGAGGTAACCAAAGTATTTCTTCAACCTTTAACGCATCTACCATGATACCGGTCTCAGAGGCTAAAAATCCCAAAAGACGACAAGTCCTAACACAAAATATGCATTTATGAGGTTTTAACTGGATTCTATAATGATGACATCTTTCAAAAACTAGTCGAAGGTGATTAGAGTGATCCACTCTCTTATGAGAGTGAGAAGCAATATCATAAAGATAAGCTTCGACTATATGCTTAAGATCGTGGAATGTGAAGGTCATAGCACGTTGGAAGGTTGCTCCGGTGTTTTTAAGGATGAAAGGCATCTTCTGGTATGCGAAATTACCCCAAGGATAAATAAATGTCATCTTGTGTTGATCCTCAAGTTTAATTTGAATTTGGTCATACCCTGAAAATACATTCATGAAAGAAAACACTTCTCTTCCCGCACACTCGTTGAGAATCTGATCAATGAAAGGTGTCGAGAAGTTGTCTTTAGGACATGCTTTGTTTAGGTCATGAAATTCTATGCATACATGGATGGTTCCTTGCTTCTTATTCACATGAACGTGATTGGATACCCATTCAATCAAGGGAATCGGTTAGATGAAGCCAACATTAAGCAATTTCTTTACTTATGCCTTAATAGCAGGGGCCTTTTGAGGATTGACAGCTCTAAGACGTTGTTGAATAGGATTAGCATTCAGATAAGTTCTAATCTCATGCTCGACAATTCGAGGGTCGATTCTTGACATCTCTTTAGACGACCAAGCAAATAAATCTTGGAATTCTTTGAAGAGTTCGATGTAGATCAAGATTTCTTCTGGCGAGCAATATGCACCGATATGTACATTTTCAATCTTGCCAGGGGTACGAGAGATATCGATCATGATGGTAGGAGAGATACTCTCTATATTTCCTTCGGCATAAATGTTGTGCGTATCAAGTGGAACTGTGATGTGACTGACTATCTCACTCAAAGTAGATCGAAATTCATCTTGCTCGATTTTGGCAAGGTCTGGGAGAAAATAAGAGCGATGATGCATATCATCCCAAGGTTTGTCAGAACCATTCATGGCCTCGATGATGGCTTTGTCCGAGGGAAAAGTCTCATCGAGGAAGTCATATGAGCAAGACAACGAGGTGGCCCACATATGCTTAAGAGCAGGATCCTCCTCATCCGTCAGTGATGTACTAGGATTGGGGTTAGTGGAAGAGTCAAGAATAGCTTGATACGCTATCTCCGCTGCCAATAGTGGCATGGCCATTCCAGCATGCGACTGACCTTCACAAGACAAATTCAAGGAGGGTAGGGTCCAAGGATCGTTAAAATAGGAAGTGCGGAAAGGAATGGACCTCTCTAATGAAATGGGCCTACTGGACATGGCGTAAACATGGTGAATCAGTGCCATGAAGCCGAAGGTACCCATAAGGGATGAATAAATTCCGACACCAATATTCTCAGTTGTCGACTGAGAATTGTCGACCATGGGGATCAAATGTCCAATAGATTTATTGGGGCTATCATACGCAAAGGATAACTGATCAATCATCACAATCTTTCCATGGTGAGGAAAACAAAGAGTATGGAAGACGTACGATACGATGACAGTCATAGCATAAGTCCAATTGTGTCCTAGTAACAAGTTACAATCGAGGGGTGCATCAACCACCTAAACATCCACCTCTACCATCTTCCCACCTAACTGGACTAGAAAGGCAGGAAGAATACCGTGAGGGCTGAAGGAATGACAGTCAAAAGAAGTCAACATGGTCGGATATTAAGAAAGAGTCGAAGAGCTGAGAGCTTTCCAAAAGATCAGGGATATCACACATGTAGCAGTGCCTTCATCAACAACCACGCATTTTATGGTATACTTCGAGTAACCCACATGGATTTGGAATGCCACATGGTAAGGCAAGTGAGGCTTCACATCTGTGATGTCAAACTTGATAAATTTTGAGCCACTAGGATCTAGAGCTCCTAACGTAGATAGAAATGCATTCCTCTATGAAGGACATGTCTGGAGTACCTCCAGAACCGACATCCCACAAGGGGTTTGACCCAGGTCCTCAACAATAGAGTAATTTTGGGTGGCTTGAGCATTTGGATTGTGGGTATAGCACTTGAGTACTCCTTTCAGAATATGAGGCGGTGGATCTAGTTTTTCAATCTGCAAAGGCATCTTCGGAGGAGGAGGAGGATATTATAGACTAGGTACATCCTGTGAGGAACTGTAATCATGAGACCGGGTAGCTACATTAACCTGAGAATTGACCATATTGATACAAAAATGGTCACCGTATTGTGGCGATGGGTTTTGACTCCCACTAGCCACATTTTCAGCATTTAAGGAGCTCGAGGCCAAGTGTTGGTTATGTGGGAAAGGATTCGTCAGCACGACGGGCGATAGAGATAATAGCCTTGCAACTTCTGCAAGTTTGAGGCATAAATGAGTAAGGTGATCATGTGTAAAAAGCTTACAGGGAAATTTCACCTTACGCCTTTCTTTCTTACCCTCACCAACATTTTTATTCATCCTCTCATTATTACCATTGTCCTTGGGTTTATTATTATTCCTCCCACCCTTACGATTATTATTACATCCATTCTTCTTATTCCTACCTGGTTGTTGTTTACCATTTGGTTTGGTCGACGGTTGCATGGAATGTACATCCGCTGACCAAGTGGGATTGGAAGACACAAACTAAGTTGGCCCTCCAGTAGACTATTTTAGAGACAACTCTTTCAAATGTCTTGTCACCAAGTCTGCGGATTTGACATTGGTGGAGCCTACAATTCCATCGGCATGAGGTCCAGGATTTTGTATAGGGTCATAGTTTGACCTCAGTGCGTCAGGAATAATCTGGTATAACATCCTAGAATGAGTGTATATAAGATCTAACTGTTGGGCTTTGAAGATTGCTTCTTCCTCAGATGTAACCACAGATGTAGCAACATCTTGTGAAATAGGAGGTTGTAGAGACTTAAGGAACTACTCTAATAGGAATTTCGGGGGTATGCAAGTCTTGATCAACCTATTCTGTCTACGCCACTCCTAGATGTGATCCGAGATATGAATGGTCATGTCCTGGCGTAAGTTCGACAAAATTTCTAAGTCAGCATCGTAACGAACCGGCAATTGGAAGTGGTTAAGGAAGACTATCACCACATGGCTAAAGGTCTCGTATGCCCCCCTAAGTAGCTCGATATACCATTTCAAGGCAACCCCAATAAGGGTGCGTTGAAATAATCTTAACCAAATGGAATCATCATTAATGGAATCCGAAGAGCACCATAGGTGAAAGGTGGTGATGTGATCACCAGGATCCTCGCCATTCTCACCTTCAAATTTCGGAATGTCTAAAGGAAGCTTGGTGGGAATGAGGGGCCATGTAGGATCATGACACAAAAGGTCATTCATCAACTTAGACAAGTCTGGCAGACTGAGCATTTCCAGAAAAGGGAGATGGGGTGGAGGCATTTGGCCCCAAGCTCCCTGGAAAGATTGTGTTTGGGGAATCGCATCCCATCCAAGGTTCTGGTAAGCACCATGGCCCTGTCCAGGATTATAATACTCTCCTCCAAGATGATTCATAAGAGTTTGGTTGGGAATCATTCTAGTAGGAATGTTCTTATGGGGATTATAAAAATTCCCCCCCAGCCAGAGTGGCTCTGAGTTGGGGGTTGCCCAAGGTGTGAAACTGACCTCCTCCAAGTGTGAATCCAGAGGATAAAGGTGGTTTCTTCATGCCAAACATATTGGTTAGAATCGACACTAAGGAGGTGAGGGTATAGGATAGAACTTGAGCAAAATCTTGTCCGCCAGGTTGGTTTCTCCACCCATAAGCAACAGGATTAGACCCGAGGTTAAAAGAAGGAATGCCTCCCATAGTAGGAATTGTTTGAGGGATATGAGAGCCACCAAACAATAATGGATTATAAGGAGGAGTTGTGCCCCCAAGTCCAATGCTAGAATTAGGTCCAGAAACTTGGATGGAGTTTGAAAACTGCAAAGTAAAATTCGGCATACCATAGGAAAAAGGACTAGAGACCATGGGGATGGAATGAACATTATACCCCAGTGAGTGACCAAGAGACCCAAATGGGTTCATGGAAATAGGTTGATCATTCACTATAGGACGGGAAGTAGTGATGATAGGTGTCTCTGGCACTACAACCATTGTGGTTGCAGAAGTCGAAGGGGTGCCATTAACTATAGTAGGTGTGGGAGTCGAGGGGATCCCAGTATTTTGATGACTCGGTTGAATACTCATCCTTGTAGAATCACAAGTCTGATTAGTGGAGGTGTGTGTACCACGTCTAATAAATTTATGCCTTTTTGAAGGAAAAGACTCGAAATCCGATGGTAAATGTAACAAGAGGAGAGATTGGCAGGGAAGCTGGTCCAACTCCATAGTGACTTAAGACTCAAGATATAAAAACAAATCCTAAGGCCAACTAGTAATCAAAGATAACACTAAAAATAATCAAACGACCAATACGCATGCAAACAGGATAAAGTGGTTGAAAGAGGCCTCCCTCCCTAAAGTAGGTATGTCTCTTCCAAGAGGGGCCTGAGACTCCCTACTAAAGATCGGAGGTATCAGAATCAGTTATAAGGGCCCTCGTGCGCTTAACAACCAATCAGTTAGATCCCCCCAAAGAGGTAATCCTCCATAAAGGTTATGTGTTGTTTGATCCTTATCTAACCCAGGGTACCTGCACAATAACCCCTGCAAGTAACCTATGTGGTACTTAAGTCAAGCAACTAATAAACCACAGTATAACCGATGCACAGGCGAACAGTCATAAGTCAGGTCCACTATATGGGCAGGGTAGAAAATCCCAAAACCTTGAAAGCATCGCCTCTCATGGAGGTAAGGGCACTAGAAGGATCCCCAGATATGAATAGATCCCCAGAAATATCTCTGACGCTAGGAAGGTATCAGGGGGATATCCCTTCAACTGACTTCGCGCGACCTCGTGTTTAACTCTGATGTAAGCAAAGGCTCTTGATATTACCTATTATACAATGGATTTCTCCACTCCCTTAGTTAGACACATATGTTGATTTAATAGCCTTGGAGAAGTTTACTCACAAAATCCTATTCCAAAGCACTAAATCCTAGGCTAGTTTTTGCACCCTAGAAAATAAAATTGTTAATAATCAATTTTAAATTATAGTGTTAATTTTAATGGCCATGCTTACTCAAAAGGTGCGGTCATGACACTAGTGATGTTATGAATCAGCAAGTAAAGTAAATATGAATACAATGCAAAGTCCTAACTTCAATTTTCAATGAATGATATGCTTCTTTTAAAAATTGCAATTCTCAATTCAATTCTGCAATTCTTAATAAAAATGCAATCTTTCTTTACATGCACTAAGATAAATGACAAAGACTCAAAAGATAAAAATGCCAATCAATGTAAAATGCCTAATATTTTTGTATTTTCAATATAAGAAAAAATGAAAATGCATGGACTGAACAACAGCTTGATATATAAAGAATCTATTGTGTATAGAAAGAGACAACTCAAGTAGGATACCAAGGAGAAAAACACCCAGCCCAATGTACAAGGACAATCAAAATGAAAATATAATGAGAAAGGCACCACCCAAAAATTCAACCAAAGACAAGTTTCATGCCATCCCACGGACACTTAACAGTCACTACAGAGACCCAAGAAGACTCAGCAATCATCAAAACCTACCCAGCAACCACCAAACCCAGCAATCAAGCAAAAGAGGTTGATGTACATGACTGTTCAAGGGAAAAGTGTGTATGTACACAACTTGCAGAAGGACAGCACGTGTATATATGCGACTGTCAAGAAAAAACCCATGTATATGTGTTGAAAACACAACTAGGCTAAGAAGAAGGCTGAAAGACTCAGACCCAGAGTGAACATAGGCTATCAAGCAATGATACGACAAGAAATGCAATATGAACTAGAGCAATCTAAGGAGAAAAACACTCCAAACCCCGAAAAAAGAAGATTCAATCCCCAATATGGTCGCCAATTCTGTTATGAGAAAAATCTCTCTATGGCTAGGGGCAAACCACAATAGACGAAAATGACTGCGGAAATCAACTCTATTCTCAAGTATGCTATATAAATAAATATGTTGTCAAGACAAGATAAAAGGCCTACCTCGTCTAGATGTTCGATGAAGACCATTGTTAAGCACTTGACTCAAAGCAATATACCTGTAACTAGTCCTCAACAACCAAGCAAAGCAAACATATGGTGATAATATATGATGTTATCACATTCAATAGCATAATCTATTAGCATTCATAACAAATACACCCATGGAATAATAATTCAAATATTTGCAAGATATCAATTGGATGAGAAAAGATTATTTATATTAAGACGTAATCAGCTGATGTGAATAAGTTACAGACTTCTTTGTCGACAGGGTTCAAAACTGAGAAACTAAGTTCCTTCCATCTGGGCCTCCACCACTTCAATCCTCCACCAAAGTCAATCTCATGTAAGAGAGATAATGGAGTTCCCACTCAATAAGGCAAGAGCTTGGGGACTGAACACTGTGTTCATACTTAAAGGACAAAGGGATGCAGACTCAATGTGAAGTGAATAATTGCTCCAGAGTAACTTTTCTCTTAAAGTTGAATTATTTTTCCTCTTTTCCATAGCTCGCAATTGACCCATTTATAGTGTTCAAGTGGAACTGAAGGGCTGATTCAGAACTTTTCTAGTATATGGAAGGACAAAGATCATTGATCTCCTGTCGTGACATGGAAACCCGACACCATTTTTTTATTTTAGGCACAAATCCCAATGTACGTGGGCTATAGTGGTGCAACCTGCATATATGCATGTTGTATAGTAGGCAAGGTGCGTATATGTGGAAAAAATGTATTTTTATCTCTGGGATTTGCAAAAAGGGATGACAATTCTACATAGGGAAATGGAAAAAGGCCTTCTGTGCAAGATTGCATAGGGTGAGGAAAATCTTGCTTTAACAGTTACACAAGAACCAGCTTCCCTAGAGTAGTAATTAAAGATCCTTTCCTTGTCATCAATGGAGGCGTTGCAACTCAAGAAGAAAAGGAAACAATTGAACCCTCTCAGAGGAATAGGGATAGACCTATCACAGAGGTTGCTTCTACACAAGAACCAACAACACCCGGAGATGAAGATACCCAATTTGAGAAGGGACAGAGCATAACGACAGGCCCTAATGTTGAGATAATAATTTCCGAAGTCCATAAGTGGAAACAACTGCCCACATCACTCTAAGAAGGGGTGATTTCTACTCGGGAACATAGAAAAGTTATTCGAGATTTGAGAGAAAGATGAGTAGAGGAATTAGCATTCTAGGAGCAGAGAAAAGATAAGATCAAGAGAATGAGGAAGAGGTTGGAATAATTATAAGATCAAGTCAAAACCCTCGAAGATCAAGTCAAAACTATGGAAGACACAAAAATGAAAGTCTGCAACCTCACACGGGAACTGGTAAGTTGCAAAAACCCATCTCCTGCCTATCCAGTGTTTCTGCAAGAGAAATTGCTATTGTTTCAATTAATGGCCATAAAAGAAGACATGAATTTTAGTTTTGGTATCACCATTTCCTTCCTAAAGACCTTCTCCTAGAGCAGTCTTATGGACCAACACTTGCTCTGTGAGTTTTACTTACATGAATATGTTATGTTTGGCGAAAGGAGATTCAATTTATCCCATTTTGTTGGACATATTTAGTTGAGGGCCTTCACTTCATTTGTTAGAAACTACGCAAAATGGAAGGAATCCCATGAGGCTATATGGAAAACTTGGGCCAAGAAGTTGTTGTGGGTCAGGGGGAAGCTACCACTGTTGCCAACATAATCAAAGGGCATAATCAGTTTCTAAGTTCAGATGAATAGGCTACTACTCTGATTGAGATTCAGCTACTTATTTTGGATATTTTCCCCAAATGTATTAATATGCAGTTGAAGGATGCCCTGGATGGAAGTCAGTTGAGATGGGAAATCTCTGATGAGTTGTTGAGAAGAAGATATCCACATGGGTACCCAAAATTTAGCCACACCTTACAAAGAGTGAATAAGTTTATGGAGTGCATGACAAAGTGTGGATCCAGTTGGCTCACCCTTGATCCGAAAAGATATTTTAATGATTGTGGTTGAGTTATTAATTGCATGTGTTCATTAACCATTTAAGAAGATGAATGAAAGAAGATGAGTTTAATGAGGAAACATAGCATCCAAAAGAAAATATACAGATCTGAACTAAAGCAATAAGAACAAGAAACCATTACAAGAGAAGTGATAAGGGAATTCGGCACAAAATTGCCTACGTCTCCGGGGCTTTGTCTCAGTGGGGGAGGCTTCTTTATTTATTCTTCAATGCTTGCAAAGTACAGAAAAATTATTGAAAATGGATCTCATACTGGTCTCACTATGTTATTCTCGACCTCAAAAATCCAACACAACTAACGGCACTGAAAAAGACTAAGTGTAGCTCCCAGAAATGGCCCGCAAGCGTCTGCTCCTCAACAGCTTCCCTGCATAAAAATGGCTTTGGCTTGGCTTTGCTTCAGCATAACTCGGATATGACTATCCTTCATGGCCTCAAATAGGCCTAGTTTATATATATCTGGAGTTGGTTATCATTCCCCAACTTCCTCCCAAAATCTAGGCTCAAAAAGAGTCCAATATCTCCCAATAATGGCCAAAATCCACTATTACAGGCTTAAAAACAATAAAAAATACAAACTGTATAGTTAAAAACCCACTTTGGTTTAATTATAGGGCTTATCCCCTTTAACTCTGTGTGTGCCCCTCTAAATAAGGCCACATGAAGCTTCATATGGTCGAGCGCCATCCCTTTGGGTTGCACACTAGCCTTGAATAGGCTCCAGCCCCTAGCCTTTGGGCGCATTCCATGGAACCTTCGATTAAGAGCTACACCTCTGCGCCTTTATATGGATAAAGCCCTGGTATTCTAGGATCCCCTGAGATCTGAGGGCTACCAAAAATCATGTGTTTTGTGATTTTATGGGTGGCAGTTATACCATGTGTCACGCCCCTTTCGTTGATCGGTGGTCGCATGAATCAAACAAACCACGGGTAGAAAACTATGGGTTGGGGCTTAGCCCCAACCCCACTTTCTGCCACCATACAATACATTGCATTTTAAAATAAAATATTGTGGATGCATATAACAAGGAACATGTATGGTGCATTAGAATTTGGTCATTTGTTAAGGCGTGAAACTCTGTGGAGAGGTTCAGAGTTCGATTCCTGCTAAATCCAAAAATTTTGCACACAACCAATGGGTGCCACATGGCAGCCCATGTCTGGGCCACATGGAACCCCACCATTTGTTGATCTCCAATTCCATGTGTCAACATGCTATTGGTCCCTGTCATTGTCCAGTCGCCCCATTGTTGTGCTGCCACATGTCAATATGCTTACATCAGCATGGTGATGTCATGCTGACGTCAGCATTGACTTTTTGCCAATTTGATTGTTGACTTTTTAGCGGTTTGGGAATCTGATCAGAGTGTGATAACTCTCACATACAGAGCCCATTTGATAAATTAAATATATGGAAAGAATCAACGCAACGAGATGGTCGCAATGGAATTGGTTTTGTCTGATTCCGAGAACTTTCAGTTTTGAGCCTTTTTTAGCCCTGTCAGGCTCCTCGATCTGATTCTGGATCAGCCCTCGGGTATAGATTCCCTCTTATTTGGCTCCCTACAAGACAATATCAGAGGCCATATCAGGTTCAGAATGAGAAATATTATTGGATGGACATGTTGATGAGTAATGGGTATGTAGGCATTAGGGAGGATATTGTTGGGGTGTACAACCTTACTACACTACATATACAAGAGGAGGCTGAGGAATAATACTGATGGGATTCATGAGGACATGCAATTGCTTCAGTTGGGGGGAGATGTTGAGTCATGGGAATGACACCTTTTTTCCTTCATTTTTTTACTTATCTCATACCTTTTTTCCTTTCTATTCGCACCTTTCCCATAATTACCATGGTCCAAGACTTGCCTTTTTTCCACTGGTATGTTAAGCCATTTGATGTGTTTATTCTTTAATATTTGCTTGCATTTATGGAAGGATGATGTTTGTGTTGGGTAGATACTGATTAACTGTTAAAGAACCTTACAGAATGATCAGATGTTGCTACTCCAAGGTGTTGCTACTCCAAGGCGTTGCTACTCTAAGATGCTACTACTCCAAGGTGCTTCTACTACAAGGTGTTACTACTCCAAGGCGTTGCTACTCTGAGGTGTTACTACTCCAAGGTGTTGTTACTCCAAGATGCCACGATTATGGAATGTTGCTACCGCTGAAGGATCACTGCATGATGATGACTAGACCATTAACCCGTGGACTCGTATGTTAAGGTTGATGTATTTGATAATGTGGCTTCCCTTAAAGTTGCAACTATTATATGTTTTGAACATAGGATGTTCACCCATATAACAAGATAGTTCGACTGACTATTTCTCTAAAAATCATGTATATAAGTTGTAATCGGTTACAATAATATTTCATATCCTTTGTATCTTCTTAATCAATAAGACATCAAACAACTTGAGAATCTAAATATTCTCAAGTCTATTCATAATTGTAATATTTCTAATATTAGAAGAGGAAAGGGAAATTTTAAAAGGAAAAGGCATTCTTGCTCCAGGTTAGGCTAGTTTTTGGAGAATAGAGGGAAGTCGATGAACTTCATGTGTAACATCAATTGTATCCACACCTCTTCATTGAATAATAAATATATGGAAAGTTGTGGCATTAATTTATGAGTGCTTAAAGTTGTAGTTTCTATATTCTTTCACCCCTACTAAGGAGGAAGGTCCCTCCTCTTTAGCAAGTTTTTTGTTCATGTATTATTAGTTAGATCATCATAACTAGATTGTCTTGTTATTGTGTTCCTTAGTTCAATTCCTGGTGTAGATAGTTGATGTGAATGAATTATTCTAGTTATAGTTGTCACAGTTGGTTTGTTATTGGTGTGTTCATTTCAATTCGGTATAAGTGCATTTTGGTTTTCTTCAACAAGAGTTCATTTTTGTTTGCAAGGGCATGCTTTAATCCATTCCAGAAAGTGTTCTATTTTATTTCAGCGAGTGTTCATTTATTATGTATGACTGTATTCTTAATTCGATTTCATCAAATGCTTTATTTCAATTCTGTATGCGTGATCTTTCAGTTAATTGTTGCAATGGTTTCAATTTCAATTATGTAGAGTGTTTTCTGATTAGCTGCAATGAGGGTGTGTTTTCTTTACAGAAGAAAGATAGTTGTCATATGTCTTCTTTATTTTTAGTAGTGCTTTTATGATTTCATGAGTAGTGAAGTGATTAGCAATTGGTTTTAAAGAAGGATGATTGAATTTCCTTTGAGCATATTAATTGGTTGTATCTTAACTTGATATAAGGATTTAGTTTGTTCATAACAATTGTGCAAAGAATGTGTGATTAGTGTGTTTCATTTATCATAAAGTGTTAGGAAAATTCTTTATCTACATAAACATTGCATAATAATCTTGTAATAAAAATACTTACCCTAGGTTGACAATTGAATGTATTATATTAATTAATTAGACAATTAATCACACCAACAACTGTTGCAGAGCGAGATTTATTGAAGGGACCTAGAGGGAGGTACATCATGTCACTTTACATGTTGATCAAGATCTTATTACATGATAAAGGCATGTTGACCATGGAATCAGACAGCTAGATCACTCTGCGTGCATGGGGGAGATGGGGGAAGCACTAAGGAAGATCTGAGATATGGAGAAGGCTCTGGAGAGTAGCCAGAAGAAGGAAGCAATGGACCCCATCATGATGGATCATGAACAGACCAGGGAGATCATAAGGAAAGTGGGTGTAACATGCAGTGGACAACCCTAGCAGTATAAGATGAGTAGTAAGAAGAGGGTAGTATCTGAGAGAGAGGGCTTGGAAATTGATGAGGAAGAGGTAGAGGACCTTCGTGCCATGGGGAAGATTGAGGATATCTTACACGCCACATATGAGAGGAAAACTAGAGGTCATGGGTCTGGCGTAGAAGAAGGCTCTTCATTCCAGATCTGAATTAGTTTGGAACCCACAACCCCATGTGCGACTATGACATCTAAAGAATAAAAACCGTTTAACCAACATGTGATTAGTGGTGGAAGAATTTTTACAGGACATGGGTCCAACAACATAAGTGCAAGTTCAGCAAGTAGCAGTCAGGTATCTACACCGCGCGAAGGTGGTAATTCAAAAAAATTCACTATGGTAGGACAAGATCCAACTATTAGGTTACCAGAGTTCTGAGGGGATGGTTTAGGTGATCCAGAAAATCATTTGTTCATCTATGAGAAGATATGGGCAGCAAATCAGATTACAAATGAAGATACAAAGATCACACAGTTGGAAATCACATCCAAATACCATGCACTAGATTGGTACATGGGTCTTGCAGTAAATAACCCGACAGGGACACCTACAATTGTTGCAGAGGTGAAGAGGTAGTTGATCAATGAATTTTAGAAGCCAAGCTCAGAAGACTAGTTTATGAATGAAATGATAGAGATTAAGCAGAAACCAGGAGAATCAGTCTAGGAAGTGGACCAAAAGTTCAAGAGGATAAAAGGTAAGTTAAAGTAAACTATTTTTTTTTGTTTGTTAGTTTATCCGTGACATGTGGAACTAACCTGTGGTTAAGAAACTATGACTCAGGGGAATCTAAACCGTCAAAATCACCCGGGGATCGCACCCAGCCTGAGCCACACCAGCCCTTAACATGGCTATATTTTTGTCCCCGTATTTTTTAAACCGGTGACTTAACATCACGGAGTGCATTAACAGCACACTCTATCACCAACTGTCCTACACCTCGGGGACAATTTAAAGTAAACTATTACTGATACACAACATAGACATTTGTTTGTTAATTTTTTGTTTCCCCACTTGAAGTATCCTTTGAGACAACAAAAATTCCAAAGTCAGGTCGAGGCTCTGCAGGTAGCCTTACAGCTAGAGAAAAAAAATTACAAGCATACAGATCCAGCTATGGAGGAGATGAAGCAAGATTTGAAGAACCTAACATTCCAGTTGAACCAAAATAAAGGAAAGGAGAAAAGAGAATATGTCTGGTGTACAATGTGCAGGACAAAAGGCCATCACAAGAATGAGTGTCCATTATTTGAGAAATATATAGGAGGGGGTATGCGAAACCCTTTATCATCAGAAGAACCGTGGTGTGAGATCTTTAAAGTACATGGGCATGATCCTTATCATTTCTCCCTAATGTAGAAGTATCAAATAGTACCGAAGAGAACATTTTGTAACTTTTGTAAGTTAGTTCGACATGAAGACAAAGATTGTATAACTTTGGAGATGATGAAAAAAAGGTTTCAGATACATATAGGGTACAATATGAGCACATAACAGGACAACCTGCACAACAATCGCAGTATCACAATGTGCAACAACCATATTATAATCCCATGCAAAAACCCCAGTATAACACACAAAAGTTTCAAGGGAAACAAGAGTATAATCCTGCACAATAGTGCACAACACCACTGCAGTATAATAATGCGCAGCTACAGTACAGTCAAGGACCATAGTATAATACACCGCGCAGAGAGAATCAAGGTAACATAGGAGGCTTCAAAGGAGGAGGTTGCAGAGGAAGAGGATTTGGAGGAGGTCAAGGATCAATATATTGTCATAATTTTCAGAAGCCTAGACACTATGCAAGAGATTTCTCATTACCAACTATGACATGTATGTATTTCCATGCAGCAGACCATGAAATAGAAGATTGTCCAACACTTTTGCTAAAGATATAGGACAAGAGGAACCAGAATAATTAGAATGCGCAATAGATTTTTTTGGAAGACAGGGAAGAGGATGGAAAGAAGATCCATATAGTGACTCAAGGTGGAGCTAAGAAATGTGATGATGCAACAAAACAAAACCAGGATATACACCAGTGGGTAAGGAAGAATGAAGAACCTAAGCAGAAATTTGATGCGCGTAAATAAAATGATATTTTCAAAGAAGCTAGACAGGAGATTCTGAAGGAGAACATTGCATATACCTCAGGAACAAATCCAATATATGATTTACCAGTATATGACATGCCTCCCTTGTTTGATCATACCAACAAAGAGCAGCCTTTAGAGAAAGTAAGTAACTTAAGAAAAAATTCGGTATCTTATGTCAAGCTATTAAATTATAAGTCATATTTACAAGTACTATATAATATGTTAGAAAAGTGTAATGCTAGGGAAGAAGGGGTGAAGACAGTAAATCAAATTCGGAGGAAGAGAAGATCAAGCAAAGAATTCAGGTTGAATGCAAACATTGGATATTTCAATATGGGAGATATCATATTAGACTTAGGGTCTGGAGTTAATGTTCTGCCAAAGAAGACATGAGAAGCCATGGGAGAACCTCATTTAGAGTATTCACCTATACAATTGAAGTTAGGAAATTAGCACAAAGTGGTGCCACTGGGAAGATTGAAGGGGATACTAGTAGCTCTAAATGGTATACACACCATGGTAGACTTTGAATTCATTGACATAGTAGACAATACTACACCCTATACAGCTATGTTGGGATTGGATCGGGATTTCCATAACCAATAAATCATAAATTTGAAGACAAGAAAGATGATCTTTGAATCTAGAGAATACAGATTTATTTCACCTTTAGACCCTTCAGAAGGAGGAAGGTGTGTGGAACCTATAGATAATATCCTTACAGAAGACATAAATCAGCATTACAGCACCACCACGTGCGAAGAATATTACATGAACCCAACCGCAGATGGCATGCTGAGTTGGAGGAGTATTATTTCTTGTTCTTCAGACTCTGACACAGGACTAGAAAACTGGCAACAATGACTACATGAATTATCAACTATAATATGCACTAGAATGACGTGCGCATTGAGATGGATTGGATCTGAGGTAAGAGAACCTACTATGTTTTATGGTCAAAGTAATCTAGAAGAATTTTTAGCAAATTTTGAAATAGAAATTTTCGAGAATCAAAGATCTCTAGACATAGCATTGAAATCCACACCTGTCTGTTGGTGGGGTGCGCATAAGGAAAATATAAAGAATTTCTTTCAATGTAAAAGGTTACTGGGCATTAGATTTGGTGCAGAGTAGGAGAACAATTTTTTGGAAAAATATGATGGGATTGGAAAAACCCAGGAATACATAGATATGTGTATGCTTCAATGGTGATTAGTACCACAAAAAGAATGACCACACCATTTTATTCACACTTTAGAAGGCATTCCAAGGAACTGGTACACAAAACTGGAACAACACAGAGAAACTACCAATTGGGAAGGAATGCAGTAGAATTTTTTGGTTACATTTTCCTTTTAACATGAGAATCCAAATATAGATACAACATTAAAGGTAGCAAGGGACAGGATTTTTCAAGAACCTGAAGTAGATATTGTGACAGTATACCAACACCAGAAGAGATAGAAAGATAGACAATTGTTACCTTTCTATCATGTCACAAAAGAAGAAGACCCAACAGAGGATGACACGCGTGATATCAATATCCCAGAAGTTGAAGGATAAAGAGAAGTAGAGGGTCCCAAGCTAGACACATAATATTATTCTTTGCCATTAAATATCAAGAAGGTAAACATTGGAACTACAAAAAACCCGAATATTGCAAGTATTGGAGATTATTGGGATAATCAAACAATAGAAAGGATCACAGAGTTACTGCGCGAATACAGTGAGTTGTTCCCAACAAAATTTTCATAGATGAAGGTATTAGCAATAGAATTAGGATAAATGAATATCCCTTTGAAGCCAAAAGACAAACCTATTAGACAGAGACCTTATAGATTGAATCCAATATATAAGGAGAAAGTGAAGGCAAAAATTGACAAGATGCTAGAAGTTGGTGTCATAGAACCCATGGAAGAATCAGAATGGATCAGTCCTATGGTGGTGTAAGAAAATAAGCAAGGGGGAATCAGGATCTGTGTTGACCTAAGGAAACTAAATGATTCTTGCATGCATGATCCTTTTCCCACCCCATTTACAGATGGAGTTTTGGAGAATGTAGGAGGTCAATAATCTTATGCATTCACATATGGGTTTTCAGGGTATCATCATATCATGATTGCATTAGAAGATAGACATAAGACTACATTTTCTACAGAGTGGGGATCATTTTAGTATACATTTATTCCATTTGGATTGAAGAATGCACCGACCATTTTCTCAAGGGTAGTATTAGCATCTTTTAAGTATTTCATTCATAAGTCTTTGGAGGTTTACTTGGATGATTGGATAGTGTTTAGTTTACTAAAGCACCATGTCGCAGTACTAAGACTAATGTTGGACATGTGTAGACAATGTCAGATCTCATTGAATATCAAGAAATGTATTTTCAGCACACCTTTTGGTATTTTGTTAGGACATGTGGTGTGTAAACAAGGTCTGTTGGTTGATCTTGCTAAAATTGTTGTCATAGTTAACTTACCACCACTGGAGTTAGTGTGGCAATTGAAGAGTACACTTGGCCATATAGAATATTACAAGAAGTTCATAAGGGGATACACACAGATCATTGCACTAATGGAGAATTTAGTGAAGATGGATATCAAGTACCAGTGGAATGATGAGTGGGAGAAGAGTTTGGATATTTTGAAGGAAGAGATGGTCACTGCACCAATTCTAGTGTTTCCAGATTGGTCAAATGAATTTCATGTGCATGTGGATGCATATGTAATAGCATTAGGAGCAGTATTAACCCATCTAGGAGAAGGTGATATAGATCACCCCATAGATTTTGCAAGTAGGAAACTGTCAGATTCATAGTAGAACTACAATACTACAGAAAGAGAAGGTATATCTATGGTTTATGCATTACATAAATTCAGACATTACTTGTTAGGACAACACTTCAAAATGTTTACATATCATTCATCCCTAAGATATTTAGTCAATAAGCCAGTGTTGGGGGGAAGGATATGCAGATGGATATTATTATTTCAGGAATGTGACTTTGAAGTTGTGGTGAATTCAAGAAGATTGAATGCGGGACCTGACCATTTTTCAAGAATTACTAATGGAGAAGAACCAAGAAGTTTGGAAGACAAATTTCCAGATGCACAATTGTTTTTAGTACATATAGTTGATGAGTATTTTTTTGACATTATTAAGTTTTTGAGTACATGAGTTTCACCAAGATAAATTACTACTGCGTAGAAGAAGAACTTGGTAGCAAGAGCTATAGATTATCAATTGATTGCAAGTCATTTATACAATATGGAGCAGAAAAAAGAAAATACGAATACAACAGTCCAGGATCTAAAGCAGAGGAAGAAGACAATGCCCATCTCAGAGAAACTGAGGGTTGCGTAGGAAATGAAAAACCTACAGGTAGAAGTAAAATCAGTCCAATAAGAATGATAGGTCAGATAGGATCAGTTGGAGCCCCTACAAGAACAAGTAGAAAAAATGATAACAGCACTAGAAACAGAGAAAAACAACATGGAACGGGCACACCTAGAAAGCATACAAGTGCTGAAGGAGAACGTTACAGCGCAGGTCGTAGAGACCCTCACAGAGAAGAATGCACAGATGACGGCAAAAGGACTTGAATTGGTGCAGAAGTTTCAAGATTTGCATAAACTAGTGCAGGAGTCAGACACGACTTGAGTGGCTTGGGATGAACCACAAGTTAGTGTTGGGGGGCTATTGAAGTAGGAATTTTTCATAGTAAGCGCAGTAAGAAAAGAAGCATGGACCAAATGGAGTAGCACACACCGAGAATGAAGGAAGATCAGTGCGACAAAGGGAAAAGGAAGTAGCGCACGATAGGATTTGCAAAAATCTGGTGGATATGTGGACAAACCTAGCCATGTTATGGTTAGGGTTTTGGAGTCATAATGTAAGGGTTTTAACCCATTTTTGTAGTATAAATAGAATATGTATGAGTTAAATTGAAGTAGTATTATGATCTTAATATGAGTCTATCATCTTAGTCTCTTTTTGGTGCGAAGTACTTACTTTTGAAGAACCCTTGTGAGTATGATTTTTTGAGAGTTGTGGAGCTCAGATGGAGTCAATATTGAGATGTAGTTGAGGGTCGGGTCGTAAGTTGTGGATCTTGGTGCAACACTGTCTGCCTCACTACTCTCTACTATCCTATGATGTAATGCACGCAACACTATTTTGATGAAGAAAAAGAAATAAGAAGAAGATATTTATGGGCGTAGCCCCAAAGGGGTGAACCATGGTAAAACCCTGCATTGCAATGTGTCTGAATGCTTTTGGTTATTTTTGTAATTATGGCTGAATGGATAGATGAATGAATGGTTTTAATTATAGCGCACACTAGAATATGTGTGTAGAATTAATATTATGAATGAATTAATTAATGGATTTGATGAATATTATAGTAGAATGCATGGTTAAGTAGAAATAGAAGTAAAAGGAACATCCCCGACCACTTCCATGACTATATACATCTACATCCTGTAGTCACCCATAATCCATCTCAGGTGAGACTGCACTGTGCACTATGTGCACGGTGTAGCCTTCTAGTTTACTAGAAGGGTTGATGGTGAAAATGGTTTTATTGGAGAAATAAGGTAGAACCCGGGTCATCCCATACATTCAACATGCACATTTTCACAATGACCCCCACATTTCATAGAAGATCCATTATCAATCATGATTTGAAAGTTATTGACTGCAAATATATAGAATAAGGTCCTCTTGATCAATTCGGTGATGAATAAAATTATGGGTGTTTCCATTGTCAACTAGGATAAGACTTTTCGATGCATGACATAGTTAATTAACTTAAGGGTTTAGGGAGAGGAGATATCAGTGAGACAATTCAGATAGATACATGGTTCAAATTATGGTGGATCATAGGGTGGGCTATGATCATCGGCCTAGGGAAATACTTTGGAAGGGGAAACATCACCATCCTCTTCATAAATGTCCTAAAAAATGGCCAAAAAATATTTTTCTCCTTAGATTTGTGGCTTGGAAAATATTTTCCATCATAGTTATAGCAAATAGATTTAAGTTGGTGTTCATCCATTCCTTCTCGGGTTAATTTTTGGATCTTAAGAGGAAGGGAACAAGGGGCTGGATTGGTGTGTCAAGAACATGGAATAAAGGATGGCTTTCTAATTTGAGAAGAGACTACCTATTAAGTTTCCTTGGCACGGTGAGTAGCTTCAAGCTAGGTTTGGGGGAAAGCCATTATGACATGAGCTCGGATAAAAAATTCATGGAATAAGGTGTTAGACACACCTTCATTTTAGAAATCCAGTTTCTCAAAAGCAGTGATGTATTCTTCCACTGTACCAATTTTTTAAGCTTGGTAAATTGCACAAATGATGTGTGTCTGTGTCAAAGTCTTTGTTGTGTCTCCTTTGTCACCTAAATGAGAAAAATGAAGATGTTTACAAGCCCAGTTGGGTTAGCTAGGAAAGACAATAGTGAATGCAAGAGTTAGAAACATCAAGCATATAATATAAACAAGAGACTAAACTAAGAACAATAAAAGAAATTAAACTAGAGTGCATAAGGACATTAGAACAAGAAATAAACAACATTCATGCCACCAATGGAAAGGATTGTATTAGTGGAAAGAAAACACCAAAGAGAAAGGGAGACTTATGGGTCCCCTCTTCCTCCAAGGGAGGGCTCTTGAACCCCCAAATATTGAGCTCTTCTTACAACTAGCAAACTTGAAGGAAATGGTGAAGAAATCCCAAGCTAATTCACTCAAGAGGTGATTTGAATAGCTCAAACGAAATGATGCTTGTATGCTCTTGATAAGGAAAGAGGATCATCCAAGAGAATATAGGCAGCATAACAATACAAATGAATTTCTTGAAGATGTAGTGCATCCATGACCTCTTTTTATAGCATAACTTTAAGGCATTATTCAACCAACTTTTAGTGTGAAAAAGGGGTCTTTTAGGGCACTCTTAGGTCTTTGACCAGCCCCCCAGTCAGATTCAGCCAAGATTTGGGTGTCAAATCGACTTGGAAGTTGAACTAGAAGTGGGTGGAAGACCGACCAATATCATAAATGCATCGTTTTGAGGGATGAACATTTTTTTGCGTCCACAGTCATGCATGTGCGCTTTTCTTGCATTTCTGGATGGCACATTTGCACGTGCTCCCTGTGTAGTCTTAGCGCATGTTGATTTTATTACTGATTGTATAGTTTTGGACCTTTTGGAAATGCATTTTTTGGTCCATGGATGAACTAATAGATGTTTGGAGATGTTTTATTTCTATAACCATTTATGGATAAAATTTCAGTGATAACAGATGCCCCCTGATGGATGAGGTTAGGAGCATACGTATAGCCGAAATTCATCAATGTTTCTTATACTGAGAGTACCATTGTAAGAAAGAGAGATGAGAAGAGTGTCAAGAGTGACCCATTGGAGGGAGAGGGGAACCTATAGGACCCAAACCTTTTGCAAGGTGTAAAAAATAAAATTGTGTACAAATGAGACAGGCATGCCCCATGCTCGTGTCATGTAACTCAAAAATGTGTAATACAGTAACTGAAGTTGTGTGTTGGTGGAGATGACTACAGTTCCCTCAAGGGCATGTTGATAATAGTACAGGACAATTTGGATGGTGAACAAACTCTACAAAGGGGCGATGACACCTATGAGAAGTGTCGTTGATTCGCAAGCATTGATGGACTAACAATGTTCAGAGGTCTTTGGAAAATATAAAAACAACTACAATAGTCGCAAAGTAAGACCCACTACAACATGATAAAGTGTTGAATACAAATGTCGTGGGGGCCAACGATAGCAGAGAGCAATGATGGTTTTCATTGTGTCGTCTGACACTCCTCATTGTGAATGTAATGAGAGTCAAGATACTGTCGCCTGTCTGGAAACCATGCTGATGTCGACAGAAAGAGAGACGCGACTCCAAGAAGCAGAGGGCTTCATGAAATCCACTAGGTAATATTAGGAACTGATGAGTGACATGGACGAAGTCAAGAAGTGGTGAGACTTGAGACTACCCTTGGTTGGGGGTAAAGGGGGTATGGAAGTAATCATGAAACTGAACCTAGCCTCAGGGGGATGACTAGGCATGGGTTAAATGGTGCCAGACGCATGACAAAGTGGATAAACTCAGAGGTTGAGGGTACAGATATGGTGAGATACTTGGGATTCATGGACGATGTCAACAGGAGTACAAGATAATGGATTCCCCAACCAAGGGCAACATGGGTTACTTTTCCAAAGGAAGAAGGTCACCAAAGGTGACGACAAAAAGATATGTAAAGGCTTGAAACAAAGGCTTTGTATAATTATCAAATGGCTAAAGAATAATTTGGGATGAGTGTATAGATACAAAGACGAGTGCCCTAGTGTGATATGGCTTGACCAATGATGGCACAAATTGCTTGGGAAACAGGTGGAGGGTGGGGGCCCCATAGGTTGGTTTCTGTATTAGGGAAGTGAATGGAGGAAAATCTGCAGAGGGGAAAATTGATTGTGGAAGAAATGGATGGTGAATGATACTGCGGAAGTGCAGTCAAAATAGAACCATGATGGGATATCCTGGGATTCCATTGGGTAGGCTAGCAAAATGAGGAGAAGGAGTATGCGGCTGATTATCAAAAAATGCATAAGACTAGCGGGACTCCAAGCCCTAAAGGGTGAAAAAAGCATGAGTGTCGAAGTGCCAAGGGGGACTATGAATGGGACAACTCATGTGGGGAAGAGTGCTACCGGGTGACAGTACCAAAATGTAGTGGAGGTGACAGCATTGTAAAGCCAGATATATGGACCCTAAAGGAAAATGGAAAAGGGTGTTATTGGAGATGCAAATGATATTCAGAGGGAATGACTGCATGCCAATATCGATGATATACCTGAAGGGGTAGCATCGATGGAGGATGACCAAGTACCTGCACACATGAAAATTGAATACCCGACATGAACAATATCTGAAGATAACGAACATATAACAGTTATTCAATGAGATGTGAATGTGAGCATGCATACCTGAGTGTGAGTATGAGAAAAAAATGCTCCCCGGGGGCCAAGGATGGAAGGTGGCCCGGGGAATATGATTGTGTAGGTGGCGGGATTCTGGTCCCATGGCTGAAGATGGATCGAAAAATGGACGTTCGGAGCTCTCGAAATTGAGCATGGAAGTTTGGCAAAAGGGACTATATATAGTTGTAGGGCCCACATTGCCACCTCATTTGTACCTATTGTATTATTGAGTGGATGAGTGATTTGAGAGGAGATTTGGAGATTCCAGGAGATCAAGGCAGTTGTTTCAGGATCCGCAAGTTTCAGGTTGGTTGTTGTATCCTCTTGCATAGGACTTAGGGTTTTTTTTTTGGGCAGGGTTGTATGGGGGTCGTACAGGGGGATTTTGTGAGTGTGGGGCCCCTAGTGCACGAGCAATCGAAGGATTTTTTCACATGAGTGTGCAGCTATATCCTGGACATCCGAGCATGGGGGTGCTCAAGTGAGGAAAACACGCGCGCATTGGGTGCGCACCTGTTTGAATCATAGTTATGCATGCATGCGTGGTTGTGTTCCTGACAGTTGCACATGTGTGTGCAACTGTGTAACAAACAATCGCACAATAAGGCGTGTTTGTGTGTGTGACAGAGGCACATGTGTGCACCCCTATATCGCCGACAGGCGTGCATGTGTGCGTGACTATGGGATGAACAGGCGCACATATGTGTGCACCTGTGGGGAAAATAGTTGCGCCTTTGAGACAAAGTTGAAATGTGTAAAAACTTGACTTTTTTGGAGATTTAGATTTTTTTATGGGTTATGATAGTTGATCGAGTACTGTATATGTGGATGCAGGTGACCAGCTTGATGACATCAATGGATTGGAGAGAGAGGGATTGGTCATGCCTGAGGGAGGCAGTGACTAATGAGGAGTCGGCGGTCCGTGATTCTTTGGCAGCTTGTGGGTTGTTGAAGTTCTTTGAGTGCCCCATAGTACGTGCATAGGAGTATTTATTGCATTTCCTGATTGTGATGTGGAGTCTGGATTGGCATTGTTTCATTGTGTGAGGTAAGGAGTTGGCCTTCACTGTGGTGGAGGACATATATTTTTTGACTGGGCTCTTGTTTTGGGGAACCCCGTTACCAACAGATCCTGTGCTACCCAAGGATGGGCAGTTGGTGACCTTAGCCCGGAGATACTATTCAGGGGAGAAATTCATGTCGGGTTTTGTGGTTAGTATTGGGGAGATGGATTCCCTTCTACATCATTCCATGGCAGTGATGGTTGTGAGAGTGTATGGGTCTCTCACAACTCAGCGGATCAGTGGGGTTCAGCTGAGAGTGATGCAGAGGGCACTAGTGGGTGAGCATTTTTCCTAGTCTTGATGCTACATGCCAAGATGGTAGGGCAGCTTGACAGGTGTCGTGCTACTGACTCAGGGGATTTCACCTTTGGGTCCATCTTGTTGGTATGGTTCTTGGAGAGGGTGTTGATGTTGTGCCCTAGAGTGATTTTGGACACGCCTGGTGTGCGAGAGTTGTGACTGAGGCAGTGGATCACAATATTGGTTTGTCACGGTGGTGGGGAGGGTGGCCACTATTTTACGACCAAGCTTGCATGGGTGTAGTGTCAGATTCCATAGATTATTCTCGAGTATCCATACAGTGGGGTAGACTTCTGGGAGGACCCAGAGATGGTGCTTCCCCCTGGCGAAGTGTTCGACCGGAGAGGTATGTGGATGTCTTTGCTTTGATGGTTTGGTATTTAAATAGTATAGCATATCTATTTTTATGTATGGATGGGTGTTGATGCTATCATTTGTTTGTTGTGTGTGCAGTTGTGGGATCATGCGGCCGAGAGGCTGAGCTGGTTAGAGCACCAATGTGTCAGGAGCCAGTGAGACCACCGCAGAGAGAGACACGGGCTGGGGAGAGACGGCGGAGGGATGATGGTGGTGAAAGGATGGTTGAGGATGAGAAAGCAGGTCAGAGGTGTTGTTTTTATGACCCTGGGGTAGGGCCTTCTCATGCTCCTCCAACGGAGGTCGGGGGAGACTTCGAGGATACTCGTCGTCGCTTCGAGGCAGTGCTACAGGGAGTGTCCGATGGCATGTGGTCATGGATTCAAGATGAGGGAGTCCTGGAGAAGTCCGTGGATGTTCTGTTGGTGTGGTGGACCATGGTTCAGAGAGAAGCTATAGCAGGTGTGGCAATGACTGGGTGGTTTCCCCTAGGTCCGGAGGGACTGATAGTTGGTGGGGTACCTCCTCCCAAGAGAGGACCAGGTGGTGGTGCTCTAGAGGCACCATGCATGTCTCTATATGTATTTTTGTATTTTTGGTATTTATATAGGCCTACGAGCCTATTTGGTGTGGTGACACCAGTTTTGTATCTATAGGGGCAAGGTGGTTCACCGGCCTACGAATGTTGTATATGTACTAATTTTTGTAAACATTGATGGCACATTGACCAATATATATATATGGATATACATTTTGGGATCTTTGTGATGTTCACATGTGTTTTAATGTTTTTTTTGATGATGTCTAATTTATATGTCGTGACAGATTATTGATGTTTGATGTATGTGTAATGGTATCTTGATGTGATAAATGCCAACCTAACACTAGGTTATCCATACTATCTGCTATTTGATTGAATTGTCTTGGAATATGTGAAAAAGTGATGGAATCAAAATGTTGAGATAAAAGTCTAACTTGTAGGTATTTGCAGAAAAGGCAAGGATCGCGGACACGGTACACATTGTTGAGCTGGAGGACAACAAGTTGGGAATCTAGTAAGACGCTAAGGTGACGAATATGATGGTGACTGGCCTCGGCGAGGAGACCAATGATGATGATGCATTTTTCTTGGTTGTTGGTTGCTACGCCCAAGCACATGCCGATGGATTGAAGCAGTTCATGTGAGGGGGAATAGAGGGCCCAAGCGGCCGAAGTGAGATTCTGTGTCCAATGGCTGGCTCCATCGATGTAACCAATGTGGTAGGCTGATGGAAGATGCATCTATCAATAACACAAATGGTAAATTAGATGCAAGGTATGGAAAAGAAGATTAAAAACTCTAAAAAAGTGTATGGAAAGAAAAAGCCTAGTGTAGAATGGCTATGCTCAGGCGTAAAATTTCTTTAAGTAAAACCCGTTGATGGGTTCTTTGAGAGGGTGGCCTTCGAGAGAGGCCAGAATGTATGCGCCTTTAGTGAGGTAGTGTTGGATGATGTAAGGCACATGCCATAATGACTCAAACTTTCCATGGCCGAGGGTATCATGAGCAATATCGTAAGAAAGGATGAGGTCGCCTTCATTGAAGGAGCGAAGGTTGACATGACAATCAAAGGTGGCCTTTGACTATTTCTTGGCTGCCTCATTATTCTATAATGAAGATCGATGATCTTCATCTAGTGATTCGAAGTTCAGTAAACGTTTCTCCATTGGAGCAGTGTCGGGTAATACCTCGATAGTGGTACGTAAGGTGGGAATTTTGCACTCGATGGGGAGAGTGGCCTCGACCCCATGGACTAAATGAAATGGTGTAAAACTAGTGGTGGTTTTAATGGTTGTGTGATAAGCCCATAGCACGGAAAATAACATATGATGCCAGTTGTTCTTATGTTTGTTAATCGTCCACTGCAACATGGTTTTGAGGACCTTGTTGACTACTTCTACCTGTCTGTTAGACTGAGGGTAGTATGGGGAGGCAAACTCATGGGAGAATCCTAACCTGGATGAGAGTTCGACGAAAATCTCATTCCTGAAATGTTTCCCATGATCAGAGACAATTTGGAGTGGTACTCTAAAGCGGGAGATGACGTGGTGGAAGAAAAAACGTGTCACAGTGTCAGCGGTGTTGTTGAAGGTAGGCATGGCTTCATCCCACTTGGTGAAGTAATTGACTACAACGATGATGTATGTTGGCACAGGATAAGACCCAGGGTTCAGCTCCAAGAGCACACCAACAAGCCCTAGCTCCTGGCCCTTTCGGCAGCACCTGCGCAGCAGATGCAGTCTCACCCAAAGCAGCTATGAGGGGGTTGCAAGATAGAGATGTCTACAACCAGGGGAATATCAAGTGGTTCTTATTATAGAAGCAACATAACATGCATCTACCATTAAAATAGCTAGATCTATCCTTCATAGCTATAGATCTGATCTAATACAACAATGCAGATAACAAGATAACAACGATAGAGCTCAAAGCATCAATCACACACACAACAATAGATGTACATGGTTCACCCTCTCTCTAGGGATACGTCCATAGAACTTTGCTTATGATATATTAAGATAAAGATTACAATTCTAATCTGTGCTCTTGGCCAACAGATCCTGTCTCTCTTTCTCTCTCCCTTCCTATGCACCCAGCTGCAAGACTTGATCTTCGCACCCAGCTGAAGATCTTACAATACCAGATCTCAGCACTTCTCTCACCCATAATACAATATTCTCCCAATGAAAAATAATCAATAACAAGGCTCAACCATGGTAACAACCTGACCTAGGTCCTCTCAACCTCTATTTATACATTATAATCACTCACTGACAGCCTCAGGTTGAAACCTAGGTGTCAAAACCCTAATTACCAAAACCCTACGTGTCTACAACCCTAGCTCAACTTGACCCATTCTTTCTAGGCTTCACCAGCCTATCTTTCCTTCTTCATCTCGTGGTGCTCCAAGGCATCTAATGCTGTATTTTTCCACTTCCTGAGTCACCCTCAGTCCATCTTCCTTGTTGATCTGTCATCCTTGATCTCCTCATCCAATGACTTGCTTTTCCGCACTTCGCTCCATATTTTCTATTATTTTTCTCACTTCAACCCATTGACAGTCACTGTGTCTCCCACGAAGCTCGTTTTTTACCTTTTCTTCCTCATTCTTCTCTTCCTTCCATAACCAAGGGCCAACAGGCCCCCAACACTCACCTGTGACTCGTCCCGAGGCACTTGAGATATGATCCTCTTGTTTTACTTTGACTTTCGACTGCGTAGTGTAGCCCTTGCTTTCTGCCTTATGCCTCCTTTCTATCCTTGTGCAGACTATCTTTTATGTGTCTAGTACCCAGTTTCAACTGCACTTGGTACCTGGACACTTGTCTTCTTGATTCTACTGAGAGATGCAAGGCAACTAGTTGTCATAGTACAACTTCAGCCGACTCCCATTCACCAAGCCTTCCTTCCAGTCTCCTTTCAATGTCTTCAGCTGCGCAGCTCCTCCTTCTGTAACATAGGCAATCTCATATGGTCCGAGCCAATGCATTCTGAATTTTCCAGGGTGTTTGATAAACTTACTGTCATATACCAGTACTAAATCACCTTGCGTGAATATCTTCTTCTTGATGTGTTTGTCATGATAGGCCTTTTCTCGTTCCTTCTAAATTTGCTAATGGAAGCCTGCAATGAACCTGTCTTCTTCTAGTTCAACCAACTGTGATAGCCTCTCATGAATAGTGCCAGTATCATCCATGTCTGTAAATGCAACAATTATTAAGCTTGGTACCAAGTACTCCAGTGGGACAATAGCTTCAAGAACATAAACCAACTTGAAAGGCGTCTGCATTGTTAATTTCTTGCAAGTGGTTCTATAAGCTCAGAGTACTACTAGTACTCTTAAATCCCAATCATCCCTGTTCACACTGCAAATCTTTGTCAATGTTGTCTCCAAGATCTTTTTGAATGCTTCAACCTTTCTGTTTGCTTGTAGATGGTAAGGTGTACTTTTCTGATGGTGGACTGCAAATTCTTCAGTCAGGGCTTCAACTGTCTTATTGATGAAGTGTGTACTTTGATCACTAATAAGGACCTTAGGGAATCCAAACCTGGTTATTATGGCATCAAATATAAAACGCACAGCTGTAGCTGCACTACATTCCTTAACTGATCTTGCTTTGGCCCATCTAGTCAGATATTCTATCGCAGTGATAATATACCTTGTGCCTGTTCACTTTCCTGGTGAGTTTATAGGTCCCACAAAGTCAATGGCCCATTTTTCAAATGCTTGTAGGGTCATTGTTGGTCTCCGGTTTTGATCATGTTTTTTGCCTATATTATATTCCACATACCTCCATTTATATACCAGTACCACCCTTTTGGCCTTGTTTTGACATCATTGACATCTCCCTACCATTCAATGGGGTTACTTAAGGTATCTTTGCATTTCAAGCTATTTTTATGCAATTTAATGCTTTAAATTGATATTGGAACTAATGTCGCTTGGGTTAGGTACCACTTCTATTTTTGGAACAGGATGTCGGTACCAGGTACCAACTCGTACCCGTGGAGATACCAATGGAGCCGCTCAAGATCTGTGCATTATGGTCCGAATGGGAGACAGAGAGATTCGCATGACAGCTGGAGTCATCGCCCACAGGGTGCTTGAAGGCATAATGATAAAACTGAGTCGATTATTCTTCATCGTTCACACTTCGTGACACTACGTGTCACGAAGATGTGAAGTACATTTTTAACTCGATTCCAAGACTATTTTCGGATCGGGGATCCGTTTGTTTACGTATTGTTGCTTTAAGACTGTTATGAAAATAGGATTTCTATATAAACCCGCGATCACTCCTGAGAACGGGTTGGACTATGTTATGTTATGGACACACATTTCTGAATCTAAAACTGTTGTTACGTTATGTTACACGACTGTCATACGATTTGAGTATTCTCTTATGAGTTAATAGAACGTGAAGTTTATAAAATGTTTGTGTAGCATGATTGAGTAGTGCTGGTTATTACTTCCAGCGTTTGTGCCGTTTGGTTGGGCCCGCCAAACCGGTTCAATTTGCTGTGTTACTCTGTTTCAGATTTAGTTCATTTCAGTGTTTTAGAACTTGCATACGAGGTAGCTTAACGTTCATAGATTTAGTTGTTTCAGTGTGTTAGCATTTGCTTACATGAATGGTATACCTACATCTCATAGTGTGTCATCGATTTAGTTGTTTCAGAATCGTGTTTATCTATTCTTTAATTGAATCGTTCCAGCATACTGTTATCTTTCATGTTGATGGGTATTGAATGCATAACTGATGCCTGTAGGGTTTAAGAGTATGAACATGGTTTGTTTGGCTTCTCATTTTCAATCCGAGCATAACTTAGAGTGTGAATGAACTTTGCTTTGTTAGACAGTTAGTTACCCTGCTTACTTAGAACAGTTAGATCACAGTTAAATCAAAGGAAGCTTCCGGTACCAGTAGGTAGGGTAGTACTCTGTTTTCCTGTAGACAGATTTAGATTGATTTTGATAACCAGATTAAATGCATTTGAGGAAACACTCTTTCTGTCGTGGCTTGAATAGGAATGGTGATGATAGATGATTAAAAGCAGTGGTGAAATAAGCTTGTGAAATCATACTTATGAATGGAAATGGAAGCACCAGCATTTAAACATAAGACGGTTTTCTGTTGATGACTTAAATAGGAAATGATGAGTTTCAAGATCGTCATTAAGATTCAAGTTCTCAGAGTGAGTTTATGTTTTCTTTTCAGGATAGCCTTTAGATAGGAATTAGCTTACATGCACATACTGTGTATCAACTCAAAGTTTACCAACCCTGGTTTGACAATTTAGTGTTTCAGGTCATTCAAAGCTTCAATTTAGCAGCCTGACATTTTTGGCGCCGTTGCCGGGGAGCTGTTTAAAAGGTAAGAAGATAATTGTCTTGATTAGTTCTAGAATGCACTTAGTTTGGTTTGGTGTGTTAGCAGGTTGATAGTAAGGGGAGCTGTGGAAACAAAAAGGGTGAAAACCGATATATCAGTTATCACAGGTACTCTGAAACTCAATCTTAGTTTCTTTTCTTTTATTTTAATATGACTACATGAGAAATAGAGATCCTAGAGGTAGAATTAGGAAACATATAAAACCACAAAAAGAAGAATAAACCTCCACCCAAAACGCGATAGAAGTTGAGACTGACATTCTGGCTGAGGAAACCGTAGAACAAAACCTAGAACCAAGAAACACTATACATCAGCAAATTCAAAATCTTGGTGATCCAGCCCTGGATGACACAATTGATCCAGAGAAAATACACGACCTACTCAGGAACCCTAACTCTGTAATTTCACAGATAACAACTACAGCTGTGACATCAAAGGCCATAAGATCCTCAAAAAGACCAATAGGAGATAAAACCTCTGACAAAAAGAATCCAGAAAGGTGGGATTTTACACCCTCACCAAAGAAGGATAAGATTGTTTATACAATTCTTGGCAATCCTTTTACCATGGGAGAGAGAGGGAGAGACTTACATGGGGAACTTCATATTGAAAATGAAGGTGAAGAACAAGCAGAAAATGAATTACCACCAGAAACTACCTTTGGATTTCCTATTCTGGATTTAGTCCAGAATGTCAATATGAAAAATATCCCACTTTCAGCACTACCAACCTTCCATGGGAAAAATAGTGAGGACCCAGATGTATTTCTTTTTGAGTTCGACATCCTATGCAGGAGTTATAACTATCTCCAAGATGCACATAAAGTGAAATTATTTCTTGCCACCCTGAAAGATTCTTCACTACGTTGGTTCATGAGTTTAGGAGAATACAGCATTAGGTCTTGGGAAGATATGAAGGCAAAATTTTTAAAGAAGTACCAGGACTATTGCAGAACCAAGGATTCTTGGAATGACATCTTCAAAATGCAATAGCAAGATGAAGAAAGCCTTGAGGATTTTCTAGAGAGATTTACCTTTACCCTTCAAAAATCTAAATATAATGATCTCCAGGATGAAGCAGTCAAGACTCTTTTCTTAAAAGGAGTTTTG
>ML795012.1:333262-343686 GCA_009831015.1 Picea engelmannii | reverse complement strand
GTACCAACTCGTACCCGTGGAGATACCAATGGAGCCGCTCAAGATCTGTGCGTTATGGTCCGAATGGGAGACAGAGAGATTCGCATGACAGCTGGAGTCATCGCCCACAGGGTGCTTGAAGGCATAATGATAAAACTGGGTCGATTATTCTTCATCGTTCACACTTCATGACACTACGTGTCACGAAGATGTGAAGTACATTTTTAACTCGATTCCAAGACTATTTTCGGATCGGGGATCCGTTTGTTTACGTATTGTTGCTTTAAGACTGTTATGAAAACAAGATTTCTATATAAACCCGCGATCACTCCTGAAAACGGGTTGGACTATGTTATGTTATGGACACACATTTATGAATCTAAAACTGTTGTTACGTTATGTTACACGACTGTCATACGATTTGAGTATTCTCTTATGATTTAATGGAACATGAAGTTTATACAATGTTTGCGTAGCATGATTGAGTAGTGCTAGTTATTACTTCCATCATTTGTGCTATTTGGTTGGGCCCACCAAACCGGTTCAATTCACTGTGTTACTCTATTTCAGATTTAGTTCATTTCAGTGTTTTAGAACTTGCATACGAGGTAGCTTAACGTTCATAGATTTAGTTGTTTCAGTGTGTTAGCATTTGCTTACATGAATGGTATACCTACAGCTCATAGTGTGTCATCGATTTAGTTGTTTCAGAATCGTGTTTATCTATTCTTCAATTGAATCGTTCTAGCATACTGTTATCTTTCATGTTGATGGGTATTGAATGCATAACTGATGCCTGTAGGGTTTAAGAGTATGAACGTGGTTTGTTTGGCTTCTCATTTTCAATCCGAGAATAACTTAGAGTGTGAATGAAATTTTATTTGTTAGATAGTTAGTTACCCTGCTTACTTAGAACAGTTAGATCACAGTTAAATCAAAGGAAGCTTCCGGTACCAGTAGGTAGGGTAGTACTCTATTTTCCTGTAGATAGATTTAGATTGATTTTGATAACCATATTAAATGCATTTGAGGAAACACTCTTTCTATCGTGGCTTGAATAGGAATGGTGATGATAGATGATTAAAATCAGTGGTGAAATAAGCTTGTGAAATCATACTTATGAATGGAAATGGAAGCACCAGCATTTAAACATAAGACTGTTTTTTGTTGATGACTTAAACAGGAAATGCTGAGTTTCAAGATCGTCATTAAGATTCAAGTTCTCAGAGTGAGTTTATGTTTTCTTTTCAGGATAGCCTTTAGATAGGAATTAGCTTACCTGCACATACTGTGTATCAGCTCAAAGTTTACCAACCCTGGTTTGACAATTTAGTGTTTCAGGTCATTCAAAGCTTCAATTTAGCAGCTTGACAGTCATCTGTGGTGCTAATGAAATCTCATCTCTTCGGGATATTTTTCCAACTCGTTGGTATACATTGCATGCTCTGGTATATTCTTTAGCATCCCTGTGTAACATAGGCCACCAAAGGCCAACTCGTAGAACCTTCTGCGTAGTCGATTTTCCTGTGTAATGTCCTCTTGCAATGCCTTCATGAGATTCTTCAAGGATCATAGGGCATTCTTCCTCCATCACACATATTCTTAGGATCTCATCAGGTCCCATTTTATATAACTGACTAGCTATCAGTGAAAAATCTGCAGCGTGCACCACTAGTTGTTTCTTCTGCAGAATTGTGTACTCGGCTGGAGCCATTCCTGTTGACAGGAACTAGAGTATGTCTACGAAGTGGTCATCAATATTTCTAATGACGAGAAGCTATGCATCCAGTAGTGTATCCTCCAGACTGGTAGGTTCTTCGCCATGCTCCAACCTCGACAGGTGGTCTAGGCCCTTATTCATTCTTCCTGGCTTAACTATGATCTCAAAATAATATTCTTGAAACACGAGAATCCATCTGCATATTCTCCCCCCCAACACTAGCTTGTTGAATAGGTACTTCAACGTGGAGTGATCAGTAAACATTTTAAAGTGTCCTCCCAACAAGTAGTGTCGTAATTTCCGTAATGCATACACCATGGCTAATCCCTCTCTCTCTGTAGTAGTGTAATTGATTCCCTTCATATCAGTGAACTTGGTCGAGAACAAGTCCTGATACTCGTGCAATAGTTTTGTGATTTTTTCAGTGGTAGAAGTGTCCTAGTAATCTCTAACATTGGCAAGATTTTGTGTCTCCTCTGTCCCGATATTGACTTTATTTATCTTTATCGGTTGTCCATTGAATGGCAGTTCAATTTCTGGTCCTTCCACATCTCTCTGACCTTCTATTTATGTGTTATTCACCTTCCTTGGATCATCGTCTTCGTCGGCATTAATGTTGTAGCAGGTCTGCAGTTTCTGGAGGGGCACAGTCCATTCATCTTCTTCTTTCTCCAAAGGGAGGCCAGTTGCCTCCTTAAATAATTTCTGTCTCACCATCTGTGGTGCTTGATCTATAGAAGAAAATTCATTGTCAAACAAAAAGGTGGTTATAAAATTAAGGATCATACCTTCCCATTTTGAAGTGACAAGGCACAGCTCTGCTTGAAGGTACCAATTAATCGGGGTGGTATCCAGCGTATTGACAAATCTGTGTACCCATTGTTCTCTAAGAATGTCACTCCAGGCCTCTTCATAGCTTCATACATGGTCCTTTGGGCAGCTTCAACCTGTGTACCATGCTTCGCAGCTTCCTACTTGTGCTAAAAAATGTGTTGTCATCAAAGTTTGGCATTGTGTCCAGTCTGTAATATTTTTTTTATGTTTCCCCCACCATCTTGCTAGTGTGGCTTTCATGGACTCATCCATTGCCAACAGCCTCTATTGTGTTGGTACACTTGTCTCAAATTCTAATAAGAAGTTTTCTAAGGGGTTTAGCCCATCAAATGTGGGTAGATTACTCACTATTGTGCCAATCCATCGAACTTCTCTGGTTAGCCTAGCACATCTTCTTGTAGATACTTTGTACATCTGGTTCTGTGAGTTTTCCAATGCTTCTTTTGAGTAGGATGAACATGTGTTGTCACTTCGCCAGCTCATATTCCCGTTAGTTGTAGGGTTGATATAATCCTACTGTTTGGTTGTTAATTTGTAGATGTTTTCCAGTTCAAATGCATGGTCCTCTTCTCTGATAGATCTAAAGTTGCAATGACCCTAAGGCCAACTTTCTCAAATGTCATGCGTATTTTCTTTAGATCAAAAAAAATGGAATTGTCGAAGGCCCAATCAATTCCTAACAATGCAGGGTAAGGGCAGATATCATCAACAATTTCAATTACCTCAAAATCTGTAAAGGTTCTTACTCCATCGATGTCCACTGGGACATGCTCTAATCGTCCAAATGGGCTGACAGCTTGTTGATTAGCCATGCAAAGCCTGATAGGGGAATATATCAGCTTGGGTTTTCCCATCAGTGCCCAAGTCTTCTTCGTCATGGCATTGACCTCTGACCCTAAGTCGAGGACCACATAGTCTATCTCATAGTCTCCTATCTGAGCATTCAAGTGTAATTCTTTATTTGTCCTTCTCCTTTTTCCAATTTGCTGCACTGCTCTATTTAGTAAAGGGTCATTTTTCCTAGTTCATACTGCTTGATTAAATCTTTTAATTCTTGTATAGCGCATTTATCTTGAATCAACTTAACACAAGTGTACAAGAATTCCATGATTTTGCTTACCTCTTTCCCTTCTGTTGGTGATGCAGACAGATCAAATGCCTGAGGCATGCCATATTCTCTGATTTCTGGTTGTCTCTTTAACGAAGATCCTTGATCTCTTTTGAACTCTTTCCTTGCCTCCTCGAATATATGTCTTTCTTTCTTAGCATCGAACATTGGGGTCTTTTCTGTAGCTTTCCTGACTCCGTGGTCATTTTCAATATTTCCTTGGGCTGCTCTGTCTTCTCCTGTAGCAGTGCCTCCTCGAGTGATAACAGTGACTCTAGGGTCTACTCCACGAGGTTTAGTGTATATCAGTTTTACTTGTGGGTTCTTCTAGGGTCCTTGTCCTTCTTGAAGTTTAGCCAGTAGCACAGGGCATTCCTTTATGACATTCTCGAAGGAGTTACAGTAACTATAGGTTGTGCAGGGATTCTGACAATCCATTGCTAAATGTCTTGGTTGCGTGCAGTTGTAACAGATTATTTGTCCTCGTCCTCAGCCCATACCTCCTCCTCATCCTCGTCCTCTGTAGCCACCGCGAGGAGTGAAATTTCCTCTCCCTAGAGAGTTGTGCTGCAGAGTGTTTCCCTCTTGTTGTACTTTTCCTTGAATCTTGTATATGTCTCTCGACCTTTCATGCATGAGATCATAATCTTTACAATCTCGATCATCATGCCCCATAGATTTATAGAATGTACAATACAAGTTTGTGGGTGTCTAGACATACTTATGCATGTAGTAGCACTCACCTGGGCGATGCCTATTTCTGCATACATCACACCAGGGTAGGTTAACTTGCTTTAAGGGGCTCGGAGCCCCTAATGCCAAGTACTGATAAAATAAGGGACACTTTTCCTTATCATGGCCTTCAGATCTGCATCTTACAGACCAGATATCTTCCCTTTTGTCTTTTCCCTTGTCTTTCTTCATATCCTCGACCTGCAAAGACAAACTAGTTAGTTGGCTCATGATCTGGCTAATGCTTGAGCTAGATTCTCCCACCAGTGTTGATTCAAGATTCATGGCGATCTCCAAACTTCTTCCTGAGATGCAATCTTCTGCTACATCAGAGGGACTCCTATGTGTGGTAACAGCACAGTGATGAACCATTCTTTGTTTTGTTCGTCGGGGATCTAGAAATTTAATCGGCCTGTCAGGTTTTGAATCTCTGGTCAAACTCCCAAACAGGTTATGCTACCTTTTGTTTAATATCTTTTAGTTCGGAAATACACTGTGACTCTGACTTAGGTTTCTTAAACACTACAATCAGCACATTCTTGATCTCATTCAGGGGATTAGGTTGTGCTAGTCCTTGGACAAGTTTCATGTACCAACTCAGTACGCGGTCCCTTAGCGTAGTGATGAACTGGGTTCTCTTGATGGCTTCATCGGTGATACTTTTAATATTCCATACAGCTTCACACAGAAACCAATGTTGATCTGGATCTTTAGATCCATCTCCTCTAAAGATAGGGAGTCTCATTTCATCTGCCATAGAGCTGACTAGGGTTCTTGTCTAAATAGATGCTAAGCTACTAGTAACATTACTCTGAAGACTCTAGTGGTTCTGACTATTTTGACTACTAAATATTGTTGGGACAACAGGAGGATTAATGTTACTTACTTCAATAGTTCGCATAGTTCCTAAGGTTTCTAGCTCACTTTGGTTCAATTCTTTAGCTTCCCCTTCTTTTGTTCTGGTGGGCTCTGTATGCTCTTCGTCGGTTAGATCTACCTCTTCTCCACTATAGAAACCTTCTTCTTCGTAGCTTTGCTTAAACAAGTTCTCAAGGTGAACTCCTCGGAATACTTTCCCACTACGCGTATGTATTGCTTATGTGTCGCTATCGCTGTCTGAGATCTTGAATTTTATCCTTTTCAGGTCTGATCAATCTACTGTATCTTCAAGATGTGGTTTTCATGCAAGAGCATCTTGATTCTTAGCTTCAGGAAGTGAAAAAAATTTCCTCTGGGTCCTTTGAAAAAGCATCTCTAGGCTTGGCTATATGATTATGTTCTATCAATAGCAAATCGGTGATATACCCTCCGATGGTACTATCAAACCAGTGATCTACTTCTCTAGATATAGCGTTGTCGACTCTCTTGACCTTCTGGATCAATGTTGGTGTCCAAACCACAGGAGGTCTAGATCTGATTTCAAACTGTGTGTCAAGTCACCTAGCCAACCACTCGTGTAGCTCCTGATGGATTCCTCCAAAGAAGATGTCGTCAATGTCAGTGAATATGTATCTTTGTAGCCAATCTTTAGTGCTTATTTTAGGGTTCTTGTTCTGGGCTTCAGCGAAGTCCTTCTCTTGATCCTATATCCACTTCTGAATCTCTATCTTCGACAGGAACCACCTTGACATTCCCTTAAAAATATTCCGGTCCTAGCAATGGAACCATTTGTTGGCACAGGGGAAAACCTAGGGTTCATCTCCAAGAGCACACCAACAAGCCCTAGCTACTATCCCTTTCAGCAACACCTACAAAGCATATGTAGTCTCACCCGAAGCAGCTATCAGGGGGTTGTAAGACAGAGATGTCTACAACCAGGGGAATATCAACTGGTTCTTATTACAACAGCAACATAGCATGCATCTACCATTCAACTAGCTAGATCTATCCTTCACAGCTATAGATCTGATCTAATACAACAATGCAGATAACAAGATAATAATGACCGAGCTCAAAGCATCAATCACACACACAAAAACAGATGTACGTGGTTCACCCTCTCTCTAGGGATACATCCACATAACTGTTCTTATGGTATATTAAGATAAATCTTACAGTTCTGATCTGCGCTCTTGGCCAACAGATCCTCTCTCTCCGTCTCTCTTTCTCTCTCCCTTCCTGCACACCCAGTTGCAGGACTTGATATTCGCACCCAGCTGAAGATATTACAATACGAGAAGGCTCTCTCTCTCAGCACTTCTCTCACCCATAATACAATATTCTCCCAATGAACAATAATCGATAACAAGGCTCAACCATGGTACCGACCCGACCTAGGTCCTCTCGACCTCTATTTATACATTACAATCCCTCACCGACAGCCTCAGGTTGAAACCTAGGTGTCAAAAACTTAATTACCAAAACCCTAGGTGTCTACAACCCTAGGTCAACTTGACCCATTCATTTCGGGCTTCGCCAACCTATCTTTCCTTATTCATCTCGCGGTACTCCAAGGCATCTAATTCTGGCTTCTTCCACTTCCTGAGTCATCCTCGGTCCATCTTCCTTGTTGATCTTTCATCCTTGATCTCCTCATCCAACGGCTTTCTTTTCCGCACTTCACTCCATCTTTTCTGTTCTTTTTCTCACTTCAACCCAGTGACAGTCACTGTGTCTCCCGCGAAGCTCGCTTTTTACCTTTTCTTCCTCGTTCTTCGCTTCCTTCCATAACCAAGGGCCAACAATGTATTTGTTTCCATTTCTAGATGGAGGGTTGAAATTCATGAAGTCTATGCCCCATTTGCAAAAGGGGCCAACAGTAATGACTGGGTGTAGAAGAGTAGGTGGTGCTCGTGCTTTGTTGGCATAAAGCTAACATTTGTCACATTGCTTCACAGCGTGAATGCAATCGTGAAAGTATGTAGGCCAAAAGTAGCTGGTGTGAATCATTTTCTGAGTGATGGACATCCCTGAGAGGTGGCCCCCACAAGCACCGTTGTGGCAGTCGTTCAAGACTCTATCAGCCTCGTCGATAGTCAAACATCAATGGAGTATGGTGTCGACCCCTTGCCGATATAAGATATCCCTGATGAGGAGGTAGCGAGGGGCCTGGTGGCAAATACGTCGATGATCATATCTCGAGAGGTGGTTACCGAACTTTTGTGTTCGGAGGTAGATGAGGAGATCATCATACCAAGGATCATCCGAGGAGATGTAAAAGAGATGTCCGTCGGGGAAGTCAGTATTGACAGGGGTACTGGTAGTATTTGAGGGAAACATTGTAATGAGTTCGGTGAGGATGAGGGATTTCTTGCTCTTGGGTATGGAAAATTTGTGGTTTTACTCTTGAAGGATGATGATCCATCTGGCGAATTTTCCATTAATTTGTCGGCAACTCAGCAAGTATTGCATGGGGTTGGAATCAGCTATGACTTTGGTAGTGTGAAGCAGAATATAGTGATGCAATTTATGGACTTCAAGGACAACTGAGAGGGAAAGTTTCTCTTTGTGATTGTATTTCAGAGGTGGCCCTGAAATATTTTTACTAATGTAGTAAATTAAATTCTCATGATCATCATCCCCTAATTGGATGAGAACTCCTGCTACTGAGATGGTTGAGGCTAACAAGTAGAGGATATAGTCGCAGTTATAGTCGGGTGGACTAATCAAAGGGGCATTGGAGAGCGTCACTTTAAGATCATCAAAATCAGATTGACCATGTTCATCCCATTGGAATGGGATGTCATGGCATAGCAAGTGAAGGAAACCATGTGCATGAGTGGCATAATCTGGGACAAAGTGCCGTAAAAATTTATCTTTGCCTTGTAGGCTCTGCAGCTGGCATAAATTATAAGGAGGTGGAATTTTCGTGATGGTTTGGACCTTAAGGGGGTCCATGGTAATATCACTTTGGGAAACAATGAACCCAAGGAGGTGACTAGCAGTGACGCAGAATACGCACTTGAGGGAGTTCAAGTGGATGTTGTACTGAAGACACCTTTGGAAGATGTTTCGTAAATCATCGAGATGTTGAGTGTGTTTCTTGGATCAAGTTTTGAGGTCATCCAAGTATGTGAGGATGATATGAACCAGATTGTAATGTCCCCCACCTCTTAGAGAGGTGATGAGGAGACTCAGTGGCCTGGGCACCCCCACTAGGTCATAGTCTGACACTGAAGGGGGAAAGTCAAGAAGTTAAAAGTTATATTTTTAAGTTGACTTAAGAAAGGAAAAGGATAAAGGAGTAAAAGATAACTCAACAGAAGAATAGAAGATTAACCCTGGGAGTTAACCTAACTCAACAGATTAGAAGGAAAAGTATAAGTAAGAGGCTGGGGCTCACCTATTACTCATTCTGGTTTTGGATTAGCATTTTCTATTGCTCTTGAGCATTCAGTTTGGGGGTTTTGTTGTACAAACCCTTGTAAGCAACTCAGTGGTGAAATATCCACTCACCTTGTTCTGGATCTTGTATTTCCAGCAAGGGCACACCATCATCTAGAGGGAGGTTCGATCCAGCTTATCCTGAGGGCCTAGGGCCATTCCGACAGTTGGGTTTTGTTTGCAGGGGCAGGACCATCAGTTTGAGGGATTTTCTGGAGGGTAATCATCATTCTACATTTGTCTGCAGATTGGGAGGTCTTGGAGTCATAGGGGACGTCCTGTGATTCAGTAAAACTCAGATCTAGGGAGATCTACTTGAGATCTGAGTCTAAAACTTCTCCCACGGGATTCTCATAGCCTGATCTATATTCTTGGAGAGTTTCGAAGCATTTGGAGGCCTACTTCATCAGGGCCGAACTAGCTAGGGTTTCAGTCATCCAGTGGGGCACACCATTTAGTGGAGGAATTCATATCTACAGGGTTTGAGAGTGGATTTGGGAATTTGGACATCTGGGTTGTCCTTACAGTTGCCCGATCTATCATTTGGCATATTTCTCGGGATGATTGGACACTTTTGGTAGCAGGGCTGAATTACTGAGGGCTTCAACATTCTAGTAGGGCGTGGCACTTTCCATCTTGGAGGTTGAGCATTAGTACAGTGAGGATATACTTGATTCAGTCTTCATTGTATATCCAGCCTTGGAGGCTTATTTTGTATTGTCGGGAGCATTTTGTAGCAGCTCATATCTATTGCTTGTACGGCCATCTAAAGTTTATGCTAGATCGTCCATCTATTGTATTGATCTTACATTGCTCATAATAAAAATGTCAGATCTTTTCTTGTGCTTCTACATCTTGAATATATTGTGATCTTCATGTGTTGATGAATCTTGTATGCACTTAATAACTCAATAAATACCTGCACATCAATAGATCAGTAGTATTTAGTGACTCCAAGAAATAATTTGGCTTGGGATCATTACAGTGGTATCAGAGCCTCAATCCTCCAAACCTGTGGAGAGATCGGTGCATGCAGAGGTACAGGGTGTTAGGACCACACTATGCACCTTTTTGCCTACACTTTTTGTCATTATTATACCCTTCATCACTAGTATTTAGACTCAGAATATCACCTCACCTGATCATTCCAAGGTATACAACGTCCTTTCTCATTATTATATGCTTAATCTGTTTTGCATAATACTTTACATTACTTTTGGACTTAACCATTGATTAGAAGTGCATAAGTGTCTATATCTGCAGAATAGTATTCAAGACCGATGCTGAAACACAGAACTGTCCAAAGTCACTGATGCTGAAACACGGAAGCTGCTACACAGTCCGAGGATGCATATGCCGAAACACGAAGCAGCTACATGGTTCGAGGAGGCAGATGCTGAAACACGGTGCTGTCACTCAATTCAGAAATGCAGATGTTGAGACACAGTGGAGACCGCCACGATGCTAAAACACGAGCCTTGACAGTTAGCAGTCAAGGCCGACATAGTCAAAGGGTGCAATTCACGTGGTTGAACAGCCCGTGAATTGCGATGTTGAAACAACATCAGCAGCTATGAGAAGAAGCTGTTAAACCAGCCGTAACAGCAATGCCTCGTCAGCTCCTGTATTAGCATTCAGTTGCATGAGAATAGGACACCCTATGCTGATTTAGAAAGAAGATCCGATTTAGTGTAGGATCCAGATCTGCCTTGTAATGATTGTATCGAT
>ML795012.1:301116-312518 GCA_009831015.1 Picea engelmannii | reverse complement strand
GTAATGTCCCCCACCTCTTAGAGAGGTGATGAGGAGACTCAGTGGCCTGGGCACCCCCACTAGGTCATAGTCTCACACTGAGGGGGAAAGTCAAGAAGTTAAAAGTTATATTTTTAAGTTGACTTAAGAAAGGAAAAGGATAATGGAGTAAAAGATAACTCAACAAAAGACTAGAAGATTAACCCTGGGAGTTAACCTAACTCAACAGAGAATTAGAAGGAAAAGTATAAGTAAGAGGCTGGGGTGCACCTATTACTCATTCTAGTTTTGGATTAGTATTTTCTATTGCTCTTGAGCATTCAGTTTGGGGGTTTTGCTGTACAAACCCTGATGAGCAACTCAGTGGTGAAATATCCACTCACCTTGTTCCACAGCTTGGTCTCGGGGATGAAAGACTCCTCCACACCATTCTAGTCTCAGCCCATCTCCATCTAGCACTTCAGAAGGTAGCAAGTCGTATTGTTCTTGTGTTTCCAACAAGGGTGCACCATCATCTAGAGGGAGGTTCGATCCAGCTTATCCTGAGGGCCTGGGGCCATTCCAACAGTTGGGTTTTGTTTGCAGGGGTAGGACCATTAGTTTGAGGGATTTTCTGGAGGGTTATCATCATTCTACATTTGTTTGCAGATTGGGATGTCTTGGAGTCATAGGGGACGTCCTGTGATTCAGTAAAACTCAGATCTAGGGAGATTTGCTTGAGATCTGAGTCTGAAACTTCTCCCACGAGATTCTCATAGCCCGATCTATATTCTTGGAGAGTTTTAGAGCATTTGGAGGCCTCCTTCATTAGGGTCGAACCAGCTAGGGTTTCAGTCATCTAGTGGGGTGCACCATTCAGTGGAGGAATTCAGATCTACAGAGTTTGAGAGTGGATTTGGGAATTTGGACATCTGGCTTGTCCTTACAGTTGCCTGATCTATCATTTGGCATATTTCTTGGGATGATTGGACACTTTTGGTAGCAGGGCCAAATTATTGAGGGCTTCAGCATTCTAGCAGGGCGTGGCACTTTCCATCTTGAAGGTTGAGCATTAGTACAGCTCAGATCTACTTGATTCAGTCTTCATTGTATATCTAGCCTTGGAGGCTTATTTTGTATTGCGGGAGAATTTTGTAGCAGCTCATATCTATTGCTTGTACGGCCATCTGAGGTTTATGCCAGATCGACCATCTATTGTATTGATCTTACATTGGTCATAATAAAAAGGTCAGATCTTTGCTTGTGCTTCTACATCTTGAATATATTGTGATCTTCATGTGTTGATGAATCTTGTATGCACTTAATAACTCAATAAATACCTGCACATCAATAGATCAGTAGTAGTTAGTGATTCCAAGAAATAATTTGTCTTAGGATCATTACACAGATCATGAAAGATGTATGTCATGGCCTGTTGGAATTTTGTGCCAGCGTTCTTGAGGCCAAAAGGCATGACACGATATGCAAAAGTTCCCTAGGGGGTGGTGAATGCGGTTTTGTATTGATCGGCTGGGTGAATTTGAATTTGGTTGTAGCCAGAGAAACCGTCCATGAAGGATAAAGACTCATGACTGGCGCAATCATCAATAATTTGGTCGATAAAGGGCATTGGAAAGTTGTCTTTGGGACATGCATGATTGAGATCATGAAAGTTCGTACAGACATGGATAATTCCCTATTTTTTGTTAAAAGGGACAGGGTTGGAGACCCATGGCAAATAGGTGATGGGGTAGATGAACCCAGCAATGCGTAATTTGTCACTCTCGGCCTTGATGGCCACTGCTTTGAATGGGTGTAGAGGATGCTACTTTTGGGGAATAGGTGTGATATCATGCCAAGTATCTATACGATGTTCGATGATAGAGGGATAAAGGCGAGGCATCTCTATGTATGACCAAGAAAAAATGTCCCAGTATTCCTGGAAGAGATCTTTGTAGGCGGTAATTTCTTTAGGAGTGCATGCGGCGCTAATGGTGATTTCCTCTACAACTCCATGTTTGATGGAAATATCAATTTTGATGGTGGGGGAAATGTTGACCATATTGCCTTCTTCAAAATTGCCAAGGGCAGGGAGAGGGTTGTTGAACCAATCTATATGCCTTGATGGAAGAAAATCTTTGGTTTCGACTGCGTACATGGGATACTGGTTAGGAAGTGCGAAGGTTTCCTGTGAAAGAAAGAGTGCTCTATGGTGGAGCACATCCCATGGGAAATCAAGGGTAGTTAATTCCTCAAGGATGTCCTCGTCATAGTGGAACTATCGAGAATACAAGGGATCCAAAAGAGTGATATCGGTTACTATTACCGTGTGGTTGTCTTAGGGTGGTAAAGAAGCAATGGAGGTGATGCAAGGAGATTGCGATCGTTCGCTCGACATAAACCAAATATCGAGATACTGTGGGGTAAAAATGGTAGTCGGGTGTAAAATTTCCATGGGGAAATGAACTATAGAATTAGGGGGGTTTGGGGGTAAATCCTCGTACAAATCATCCAAGAACCATGGAGGAGTAGGGAGTGTCGCAAGCTCAGGAGAAAGGATATGAATAACCTCAAGAGATGGAGTAGGGGTAATCATTGATTCTGCTGGCACTGGAGGGGATGTAGGATTTTGAATAAGGTCCATTTAGTGATGCCTATATTCGATGATCATAGGACATTGATATGTAAAATTATCAAGTGATTGGCATTGAGAGAAAGGACACCTCATACGTTCATTGATTGAGGTCGTGACATAGTGAAAGTCAGTGACATTTGTGTGAGGTGACGTGGATGGTAGGGGTTCTTGGTGAAAGCTCTGGCGTACTACCATTAGCATCTACCAGAATTGAGGTAGCGTCGGACAATGGTGTGTATAGTGGCCATACTCTGAGCAGATGGCTCATGTGAATTTGATTCGCAGTCCTTTGCTACTTGTGTTAGGGGAGATAGTGGCAGTACTTGAGGAAGCGACAAGCAATGTTGGTGCTCGAGGGACTTGAATTAGGTTGCGTAGCTCAGGCAGAGATGGGCATTTGTTGGTGGGGTGTTCATTCTACTTGCATAGAGTGCACAGAGTTTGGATGCGAGGAGGAAGGGGAGCGATGGGCTCTTTCTTCTTCTGTTTGCCCCTAGTTGTAGCGGTGGTGTTAGCAAGTGCGGGTGGTGATGGTGTTGTGGGGGTAAGTACTTGAAACTGCATCGGGATTCCTTCAGTTTGAGGAGGGAGAGATGGTTGAGGGACCATTGATGGTGGATGTAGATACCATATTGAGATTGATAACACCATATTAGGAATGGTAAGCGTTGCATCTACTTGAAAATCGTGTACGCCCAGTGGGGGATAAAAGAAGGGAATTTGAGTAATGGCTTCGATAACTGTCTCCCAAACTGGGATATGGCCCTGGCGAGAGGTGAAATCATGAACAGGTGGAGTTGACAAGTTCTCAGGAGATTCCTAAGGGAGGAGCTCTATGACTAGTGGGACATCAGATATAAGAGAGGCCTCATTGGGAGGAAGGTTATCTCTAGTTTTAGTTCCATTGGATGAGACGACACATACCTATGATGAAGGATGTATGAGTAGTGGTGATCCATGGTATTTCCCTAGCAAGGATGGGTCTTTGAAAATTTTGGGGGCCATCTCGATGAGTGGGTAAGTCTCAGGATTAGTATGGACGAAAGGGAGGATGTTATCGATATTGGCAGAAGGGTTAGGCTCATAATGTGAAACTTGATCAATGGTGATGATCTTCCCATTATGGGGGAAAATCATGGTTTGAAACACAGAAGAGGTGACTGCCTTCATAGCATACATGTAACTATGACCGAACAAGATATTATAATCAAGTGGGGCATCGATAACCTCAATGTCAATAAGAACGGTTTTTCCCCTGAGTTCAACGGGGACATTTTGGAAGAGTCCTTCGGGAGAAGATGGTCGTATGTCATAAGCTCTTAAGGTGATGGCAGATGGTATGACTTTAGGGGAGCCCAATTTCTGCCATACATATTTGGACATGATGCATGTGGATGCACCTTCATCAATGTTACATTGATGAACTGTGATGTTCCGGATTTTAACCGGTATTTGAAAAGCAACGAGAGTGGGGAGGCAAGGTTCTCCACTATCGAGGTAAAATGTGATGAGTCGGGTATCCATAGGATCGATTTCCCCCAGGGTAGAAATTAATGATTTTCGTTGAGTGGGACAATTTTGAAGGACTTCTAAGACTGACATGGCAGCGGGATATTGGGCCAAGTCATCGACCAAACTGTAATTATGAGCCACCCTAGCCTGAGGGTTGTGGACATTCCTACGCAATGGGATGCGAGGAATATGAAGGGGTGTTTCAGTATTAGTATGAGGAATCATCAAAGGGGGTCCAGTTGTTACTGGGGGTGCTTCCGAGGTGGTGGGAGCAGACTCAGGGGGTGCGTTGTATTGATGACTACATGTTTGTAAAAGAACTTCTTCCTCGCTAGTGAGGACGATAGTGCGATCTACAGGATTGCCCGGATTGGGATATTGTCCCATCTATGGTAGGGTAGGTTGCATGTCTTGTTGGGTGTTCATCACCCCTTGGTGAAGATTGGGGTTTTGCAGCACACCTGGGGGTGGTTGCTGCACATATTGTTGTGGGGCTTGCTGAGGGGCAGGCGGTGTTGGAGGACATGGTCCATTTCCAGATTCTTTCATCTGTTTAAAGTCAGCGATTTGGGGGCAATGGTGAGTATAATGGCCAAACTCACTGCAAAGGGTGCAAGGGAAGTTTGTCCGAAGATTGTTGTTGTTCTTCCCTTGGCATTTGTTATTATTGCCCCCTTGAGTATTCTGGTTCTTTTGATTCTGGTTGCCCCCAACAGGTTGAGTCTATAGGGGGTGGTTCCCTCCTGGTCCTGGATTATTATTGTTTCACTTTTTGCCTTTCTTTTTGGAATTATTCGATGGATGGGTCAGATTTTCCATGTTTATTTGTTCAAAATGGTGGACTTGTTGAATGGGAGAAGGTTGAACAAAGTTAAACCCAACATGTGTTTGTCCTTATGAAGGAGCAATGGGTTGGGGGGGACCGAGAAAAGAAAAGTACAGATTATGTTGTGGCAATGATACGTAAGGTACATAGGCAGGCATGGTGCTTTCACTACTGCTTAGGGTGTAAGCGAAGGTAGAGGTGTTTCCAGAACTTGGTTGAGCAGTTGGGCGCATCATGGGTGTTGGCAAGGGTCCACTTATGGGTGGAGGGGGGGCAATAGAGTATGGTTGTTGATAAGGGGGAGGAGTGTAGTATGGGTTTCCTCCATATAATGGTGGACATGGAGGTGTACTATACGTATTTGGTTGTGGGGGGTATGAATTGTGGTGTTTTGTGGTACCAATCAATCCATTTGCAGAGTGAGACATCCCAAGTTTGTCATAGCCGAATGGTACGGGCCTCGGGGCATCAGGTAGTACTGTGTATAAGTATCCTGACTGGGAGTAAATGAATTTTAACTATTGAGCCTTGCCAATGGCTTCTTCTTCAAACTGGGGGAAGGTAGAGGACACAGACTTGGCAAGGAGCGGAACAAGTGATTTGAGGAACCAATTGAGACATTGTTGCTTGGGGGCTTCTTCTTTGCAGAGACTACATCGTCGACGCCATTCGTGAATGTGGTCGGCGATGTGTGTGGCAAAGGTTTGTTTAAATTTTGAGAGTAGTTCGAGGCCATTGTCATGACGGATTGGTAGTTGAAAGAAGGTAAAAAATGCTTTGGCCAATGATTCAAAGGTCGCATGGGACCCAGAGTTTTCTTCTAAATACCACTTGGCTAATGGGCCAGTGAGTGTGTGTTGAAATAACTTAAGTCAGATGGAATCATCCATGATGTTGTTTGAAGAGCACCATAAGTGGAAAGTCATGACATGGTTGGCAGGGTCATCCCCTGCCTTTCCTTCAAACTTGGGGATGTCTAAAGGTAACTTTGTGGGCATTGCAGGGCATGTGGGGTCATGCAATATAGGATCATTGGTGAGTTTAGTCAGATCCAGTATATTGAGGGAAGCCAAGTATGGAATTTGTGGTGGTGGTGGAGGATTAATTCCAACCATGGTGTGAGTTTTTTGTGTACCTGACCCGTGAAGGGGGCTAGATGGAGTTGTACTTCCTCCTTGAGAAGAATTTTGCCCCCTGCTTCCATGTAAAGGAGAGTGTGGGGATGGTTGACCTTGGGAAGTGGACCCAAGTAAAGTGGAACCAAGTAAAGTTGATCCCAAAATAGTATCACTCACAGGAGTGTGAGAAGGTGGAGTCGATGAGTTGGCAAGATAGAGGAGGGAGATTTAGCAATCATCTGGAATGATGGGGATTCTGTGGGTCCCCTATGATGTTCGACTAGCTAATTGGATGTGTGCAAATGGTAATGAGAGAAATAAATGAGTAAGATATTTTGTTGTAATTTTTGGACCTTCACAATATAATTCACAATCGCATGTAATCACAAAAGCATCATACATAAATCAACTGATAAAGAAGCATATATGTGGGTAGGTGGATTTTTTCTTTGTGGGAGAACAAAGAAAACAAATGCTCGTGTTCTAAAATACGTAATGTCCTTCCTCTCAAATAGCATTGGACCTTCCAACAGCACTCAACAGTGGAGTCTGAAGCCACCGGAAGAGGAACTAGTGAAGGATGAAGCAATAAGTTATAATGAGGGGTAGAGGTTGCATATCCTGAAAGAGATGGCGATATTTCCCAATAGCCACACAAAATCCAATCAAGGTGCAATTGCAGCCCACAATTGCCACCTGGGTAGATGTCCTAAAATTTGGTCACTAGGTACCTCGGTCAAAGTGCGGCATTTAGATTTTTGGCCTCAGAAATGGGTCACGGGCTAGATCCCATCCAAGAGGTGGGTGCCTCAAGGGGGGACACATAGAACAACCAGACCTTGGAATTCAACCCATCATGGGTATCTCCCTGCCTTATGGTGTAGGAACACTTGACTTGGAGGATTTGAAAGTTCCCTATTTATCAACCTCTACTGTTTTGATGATGTGAGAACCAGATAATGGGGAGTTATTTGGATGCCTATCCCTGAGATCCTACCTAGACAAAAAAATTCTTTTGGCACCTCCTGTGGAGGAAAACTTAGTGAGTTTTTAGAAAATTTTAGATGTGTTTGTTTGAGATATTGGGGGTGTGAACCAACCTCGTTGAAATTAAGTGGGAGTGGATAGTCTCGTCAAGAAAAGGGTGGGTGTTTTGGAATCCTGTTGGAGGAAACTTACTTCAACCTCCACGATTTCTAGATAAAACTATGTGAGTGATTGGTGAACTTTGTGTGTGAACAAGTGAAAGTGTGCCAAGTTTTTAATAATTTAGGTGTCACCTTGTTGCATGTGGACTTTTCTTGGTCCTTACAAGTCTTGATTACCTAAGTTACTATGTGTCATTGGTACAGCCTTAAGGAATTTTAAAGTCCTTAGGAAACTAGCATGTGGACATGTGGGTCCTTACTAATTCTTTAACTCCCTAGTGTGATTTAATCTAAGAAAGCTTGAAACTATCCAAGATTGTGCACATGTTAGCATGTATGGGCCCGTTACAAAACCTTTAAACTTTCCTAGTGTTTTAATCTAAGAAAGTAAATTTCAGCACTATCCTATCTTTGTAGCATGTGGGCATGTATGGGCCCTTACAATTTTAAGATGTGTTTGAAAAATAAAATAAGAGGAGTCCCGAGGGGGTTGTTGTCCTCACCTAAAGATTTTGTCTTTTTAAGAGAGATGAAATTTCCACTCAATCATTTTTCTAATTCTCAAGATCGCTCTATGGCGCAAGAGAAGAGCATACTAGATGATTGATATCCAATTTATGGTCCCAGTGCAAGTTTTATATGTGATATAAAATGATTCCAACTTAACTTTAATCAAAGCAAGCCATCCATGTGGCAAAATGAAAGCAAAAAGAGGAAAAAAATTATGATTTTAACCCCCTAAGTGCCTATGTTTTGACTAATCCCTTTATATGGAGAGGGAATCTAAGTGTGGTGTAGATTACAATGTGCATGGAATCAATTTTAAGAAGGCTATGGGCCCTCCACAGATCACAAAAAACTTTACAATGTGTAATTTTCTAAGCAGATGTGCGGGTCTCGGAGTAGACAGAGGTGCGTGTGGTGCCAATGAGCAGGACAACAGTGACCTTTTGGCACAGGTGCGCAGGATGCGTTGAGCAGTACTGTGGTTTTTGCGCACGTGTTCTGAAGACGCGCCTATGGGTTAAAAAAACCACGCACATTTGTTACACGGCAGTGAAGAAAATTCTGGATGAAATTCTCTCAACTCAGCTTTGAATTTGGCTTTTTGCAGGTCGTCTTGGGCTGGTTATGGTACCTGCAAGTTAAATAAACAAAAAGAAGAGCTGAAATAACCCAAATGGGGGAGGAAATTGATACCTTTCCCCAGTGGAGTCATCAATCTATTGTGTCTCCTTTGTCACCTAAATGAGCAAAATGAAGACACGTATAAGCCCAGTTGGGTTAGCTAGGCAAGACAACAGTGAATGCAAGAGTTAGAAACATCAAGCATATAATATAAACAAAAGACTAAACTAAGAACAATAAAAGAAATTAAACTAGAGTGCATAAGGACATTAGAACAAGAAATAAACAACATTCATGCCACCAATGGAAAGGATTGTATTAGTGGAAAGAAAACACCAAAGAGAAAGGGAGACTTATGGGTCCCCTCTTCCTCCAAGGAAGGGCTCTTGAACCCCCAAATATTGAGCTCTTCTTACAACTAGCAAACTTGAAGGAAATGGTGAAGAAATCCCAAGATCATTTACTCAAGAGGTGATGTGAATAGCTCAAATGAAATGATGCTTGTATGCTCTTGATAAGGAAAGAGGATCCTCCAAGAGAATATAGGTGGCATAACAATACAAATGAATTTCTTGAAGATGTAGTGCATCCATGGACTCTTTTTATAGCATAACTTTGACGCATTATTCAACCAACTTTTAGTGTGAACAAGGGTTCTTTTAGGGCACCCTTAGGTATTTGACCAGCCCCCCAATCAGATTCAGTCGAGATTTGGGTGTCAAATCGACTTGGAAGCTGAAGCAGAAGTGGGTGGAAGGCTGACTAATATCATAAATGAGTCATTCTGAGGGATGCATGGTTTTTTGCATCCACAGTCGCGCATCATGTACATGTGCTCTTTTCTTGCGTTTCTGGATTGCGCATGTGCACGCACTCCTTGTGTAGTCTTAGCGCATGCTAATTTTATTACTGGTTGTATAGTTTTGGACCTTTTGGAAATGCCTTTTTTGGTCCATGGATGAACTAATAGATGTTTGGAGATGTTGGATTTCTGTAACCATTTGCAGATGAAATTTCAGTGATAACAGTCTTCATAAAAGCTTGCAACTAATTGGGTCCAAGCAATATACCCTCTATGTGAATTTTTACATCATTGCCACCATTTCCATCGTTCAAAATCCAAATAAAGGACATCGATATGAAGTTTCATCAAGTCATTAGTGATGCCATGAAAGTAGAAATAATGTTCCATTTGAGTTACCCGGCTCGTGGGGTCTGATCCATCAAATTTATTCACCTCAAATTTGGGAAGATGCAGTTCACAAGTAAGGGGGTTAGAATGAAATTACATGGAATGGAATGAGTCAGTGCCCTCACGGTGTGAAATTTTTTTAGAGGAAAGAGGACCATGGGATTTACTAATCACTACAGTCAAATTTTCCATGGATGTAGAGAGGGTTTCCATTTGGGAGATCTAGTAATTAATGGTAGAAATAGTTGAAGGTCGGTGATATCTTTTCTAGTATGGTCATGGACTTGGCCCAAGGTAGTGAGACATTTTTCAAGATATTGGTTGTGGGTGTGGGCCATCTAAGAGGTAAGCGGGAAATAATATGGCTAGTGGGTCCATACAAAAGGGCTTATGAGAGAGTGGTATCACTACTATCCACGCAAAGAGAAGAGTCGAGTGGCATAGGTCCCAAATAAGGGTATTTGGGGGGGTGGGTGGGTCTGCAAAAAAAAAGGATTATGAGAGAGGGGTACCATGGTGATCAATGTGAAGAGAGGAATCCAATGGGATATGTCCCAAATAAGGGTGTCAGTGGGACCACTATTTTTTTTAACTCTTGTGGAGTTATACTATTGTTTGAATAATACTGTAGTAACAAAATGCCCAAAATATTAACAGGTAAAATTGTGTAGGATTTTCGCAGCCTGGATGTAGGAAGCAGGGTTGCACACATTGGATGTGCAAAATTTCCACTATGCTTCTGTTATGTTATGTTTTGATAGCAAGGGTTAGGGTTTTGAGCATTCTTACAAACAAGGGATTTCCCTGTGTTAGCTCTCTGATATACTGATGGGGTCCAACATTAGTACTCAAACTAATATCTTAAAGCTCTAACTAAGGAAGCTTAACCATACCCTTAGTCATACTACCCGATTACTAAGGCACACAAGAGTAGTCTTCCTGAGTGTTTCTCTCGATGCCACTATAGTAATCAGGTGGTCGATTGGCTGATCTACAAATGGTTTCAGGAGACCTATGGAACTCCCTATATACCCAAGGGTACATGGGAGTGAATTCCCATATACAAGTGATGTCTAATGTGGTACTACTTGAAGGGGTACCAATAGGGGTTATAGAGGTTTCCAACCATGTGGAACAATGTGTTTTGAGTAACCATGTGAAACCTTTTGTATTTCCTATGTGTACTCTTCCCCAACCATAGTTTTACCCACTGAACAATAGATCATTGTGATTTAAAGACATTGGCAAACATCTCCATCCTAAAAAAAATTGTTTCTAAAATTATGTAGAGGAAAGTGTGTCGATGCCACTTGTAAGTTACTAGAAGAAATATGCATAGAAAAAATACAATTGTTATCACAATTGTTAGCGGAAAGAAAGAAACAGTAAGCACAATGAAACAATTGATGCAAAATATTATACCTTTATTATCTTGATATAAAAGTTCACTTGCCTCTTCGAGGTGGAAACCTCTAACAGAGAAAAGATCAAGTATAAATAAATTCACAAGACAAACATTTTCCATGCTTTCTACCTGTATTTATACTTATGTTCTAAGACTTTTGCGATCATTGTTTTGTTCAGAGAGTTCTTTTGGATCCATCGCATAGGTTTTATGTTTTTCGACGTTTGTGGACCAAACTAGTGTGGTCCATCACAAACGCTTTCCTGATGATGGACCACACTAGTTTGGTCCGAAACGTTGAAAAACATAAAACGTATTTATACTATTTCTATATTCTAGAGAACATTCTAGAGGAAGAACTTTCTAGAGGTTGAACCTTCTAGTATGTCTTCTAACATTAGATGTTTTCACATTATTACATAGACCTTATTTACTAATGTTATCCTTTATTACATATAAAAACATTCTATATATTTGAGG
>ML795012.1:254074-265546 GCA_009831015.1 Picea engelmannii | reverse complement strand
AGCCCCGCCCCTTCTTGTCTCGTTGTTGCGACGTTGGATTTCATCACCAACTAGTGGCTTCGATATTAGAAGGTATTGTTTGCTTGGTGATTGCTTCTAGATTTTTGTTTACTAGTGTGTGTTGTTTGTTTCTCGAAGCTGACCATAGGGTTTTCGTTGAGGAGGTTGTTATTTGTTTACAATTTCTCCCCCACGATGTTCACGTAGGATGCAAGGTTTGTCACTAGAGCATCCAGAAGCTTCACAACCTTTTCATACCACAACACCTGAGGGTACCCCTGAGGACTCTCCTCGTCCGGGTGAAATCCCTCTTGTTACTCTCCCACACGTGGACATAAGTGACGTCCCAGAAGTTTTTACACCACCTCCACAAGTAGAACCCACTGATCCTCTTGCTGAATTTCAAATTACCAATACTGTAGAGGATTATCGCATTCATCGTGGTGAACGACCTGTTGGACGATTAAATCCTTCTAAAGAAACCACTGTTACATCTTCTGAATCAACTACTGGGCCTTCTCACGGTGTAGTAGGCCAAGATCCTTTTTGGTCGGGTGATTTCCGATGAGTCTTGTTTGGTACTGAGTCAACCCCTGTCTACGAAATCAACCCTCCTGTGTCTCCTGAACCAGAGACTACACCAGAGACTACCACTTATCATTTTGTTCTCCCTCCTGAGATGGCCCATCTCACAATTACTACAAGTGTCCAAACCGGAGTTACTGCAACTACTCTTCCTCCTATTAATACTCAGCGAACTCCTGAGGTTAATCCGAATCTACCCCCTGGTTACCATGCGTTGAATCCTTTGTTGAATGTTTCTTATCCAACGCCTCCGCAAACCCCAGCTGGTTCTTCAGGTGGTCCTCAGTTTCCTGGGCATCCTATTCCCGGTTTCATCCCGACACTCCCTCAGTTTCCTACTGGCAATCCTAATCTTAGTGGCACTATCCCGACCGTTGCACCAAATTTACAGATTCCTGTTGGTGGACAGGGTGGTACGGTTCCTTTTCTTTTTCCCGGACACAACGCAGTTACCACACAACCTACGGTTGGTACACAACTTCCGGGTGGAACTATACCTACGGTAGGGGGACAAACCTCCCCTTTTGGACAAAACATACCTCCTGCGTTGGCCCAGTATTGGCAACAGCTTTTACAAAACATACCTCTTGTTGGGGGGCAAGCAACAGTCCCTCCTGTAGGCCAGCCATATCCAGGTGTGACTAATTCTATTTGGGGTTCATGTCAAACTTCCCAAATTCAGGTCCCTACTCAGACTCAAGGTCAAAATCCTTGGGGTTATTATCCCATCCAGCCACCACCTAATCAGCCAGGGTCTTCCCTCTGTGGGCAGGCGGCATACGGTCCCACTGGTTTACCGACAGGGCTTCCACCCCAAAGTCACTAGTATCCACAAGTGAATCGGCAATTTCCTTTTCTTGCCACCCTGGATTTTCCAGATTTGTCTAGGATTCTCAATGATCCTATTCGTCACTCTCCCCAATGGCCTGCTATTCCTGCAAAGCTTCCATCGGATATTCCAAAATTCGATGGCAAGGCGGGAGAGGACCCTAATAATCATGTCATGACTTTCCATTTGTGGTGTTCGTCCAATTCATTGATGGACGACTCCATTCTCCTGCGTCTTTTTCAACGAACCCTTACCGGTGCTGCTGCGAAGTGGTACATTGAATTACCACGAGGATTCTTTTCGGATTTCAACACCCTTGTGATGGCCTTTCTCACACATTACCAGTTACCAATCCGTTACGATACGGGGACTGATATTTTAACCTCCTTTAAACAAAGTACAAGCACTCATATATCTGATCATATTCATGAGTGGCATAGGAGGCGACGTCTTATTAAACTTGAACTTCCTGATCAGTTACTGGCAGAATGGTTTACAAAATCGTTTGTAAACAAAATTGGAAAAGAAATTGCTATGGGTAGTGTTGTTACTGAAGAGAAATCTATAAGTCGTGCTCAATATCTTGATCTCGTTTATTCGCAAACGGGAACCCTATATGATTTATTACCTGATTTACCTCGTCCTGGTACTTCCAGCACTTCTACTGCTCCAGCTGCCTCACATGCAGCTGATGGTGTGATTGGGACCACTCATGCCCACTCACATTCTGTTTCAACTACACCCCCAAAATCCAATTCTTCTAACGTTCAAAATGCTCCGTCTCCTGCTCCTCCCGCCGGTAAAACCTCTGAAGTGAACGTTGTTCAATCTACACCTACCGGTAAGAACAAATCCAAGAAAGGGAGAGGCAAGAATAAGGAGAGTAAAAAAAATAATTCGAATGAGCAAACCAAAACCCCTCCTGTTGAAGACCGGGATAAGCGCAAACCACGCTACCCTTTCCTTATCTGTGGTGACGATCACTACACGAAGGATTGTCCGAGATGTGTCGAAGTTAACAAGTTCCTTCAAGGAACGTCAAAACCTTCTACGCCATCAGTCTTGTCTCAACCCTTCCCGTCTCAACAACAGGCTTCGTTGGTCATCCATGACCAGCCATCTACCTCTACACAATCCTATGTTTTGATGTGCACCGGTGATTCCAAGAAAGACAATGTTTCACTTACCACTAGAGCTAAAGACTATACTCCTTCTAAGGAGAAGGTTGACAACTTACCTCCTGATCTAGTACAGCCTTCTCCACCGAATCCACCCACAAACATTCCTCTTCATTTCGAATGACCGAACCTTGATACAGTTATACGACCACCCCCGAAAGGTGTCGTTAAGAAATTGACATTCAATCCTCATGCTCGGGCGGCCCAGAACTATAGCATTGTCGAAGATCTAGCCCAAGCACCTTCCGCGATGTTTGCCCTTGAAGTCCTTCAGTCTTGTCCTGCACAGCGAAGGGATCTGTTGAAAGAAATAGGTGGAATTGATCCCATGGACACGAATTTGATAGTCTTTGACTTGGAAGAGCATGTTCCATAGTTACCCCCATAGCTTGCATTTCAAATACAAGTTGTTGTTGCCGATAAGAGCATTTGTCGAACGGTTATTGATGAGGGTGCCTCTATGTGCGTAATGTCTTTTTCTTGTTGGAAAGCCATTGGCTCTCCCCCGTTAACCGAATCACAAAACACTTTGCGAGCCTTCAATGGCTCTGGTTTTAAGCCATACAGTTTTCTTCCATCATTGCCTATTACTCTCGAAGGTAAGACCGTCTAGGTGGAAGTGGAAGTTTTCGATACTCCCCTCAATTATAATCTTCTACTTGGTCGAAGTTGGGTCGATTCTATGCGTGCTGTCGTGTCAAATCTTTTCCGTGTCCTACGATTTCCTCACCAGGGAAGAGTGGTCATGGTTGATCAACTTGCCTTCTTTAATGCCGATACTCGCACAGGCAACATGCCGTTCATAGAAAACACCCCACCGGGTTATGAGAATGTTGGAGTCGGTCTTTTAAAAGATTCTTCGTTAATGGGTACTTTCCCCATACCACCACCACCCGATATTCCACGCCCGTCAGTTGCATCTATTAATATGATCTCTATTGTACCTCGTGAACTTCCAGTGTCTGCCGACCCTTGGATAGTCCCTAATCCTGGGGATCATGTTCGTTTCAGCAACATTATGCCGTTAAGTCCGGTTGAGTCCGCTTATCAAGCCATTCAATCGGCAACCCCTACTACTTCTTCCTGTGATGAGTTGTTTCCTGATCCTTTCCGTGTCGTTTTTCCAACTGATGAGATGATCATGTCCATCTTGGATGACACCCCTTGGGACGATGGACATCATCGTTCCATACTGTTTCTGGAACAACAGACTCTTGAGAACTACCAATGGATTTTGACTCCGTCGACCATTGTTGTCATTACGACCATTCCTGGATCTACACGAGATGTGTTTGCAGAAGGGAACCTTAGTAAAATTTCTCCTATGATACCCATAGATATTTCAGTGAAACCTGGGATAGTCGAGAACGTTCATATTGGAGCTTCATGTTCTCCCGAAGAAATTGTCACTTATACTTCCTTGTTTAAAGAATTTTGTGACATCTTTGCATGGAGTTACGAAGAGATGTCGGGTATCGACCCGTCTATTGTGGTGCATGAAATTAAGACATACCCCGGAGCTAAACCAGTCCGGCAGTGCCTCCGTCCTGTCCATCCACGTAAAGTGACAGCCATTAAACTCGAAGTTGAAAAACTTCTTAAAGCCGGTTTTATTTATCCCGTGGCATTGACAGAGTGGGTTTCAAACCCCGTACCGATTGATAAAAAGGGTGGCAGTATACGCGTTTGTGTTGATTATAGGGATATCAACAAAGCTTGTCCAAAGGACAATTTTCCAACCCCTTTCGTTGACTAGATCGTCGATGACTATGCCAGTAGTGAAATATTTTCCCTCATGGATGGATTTTCCGGCTATAATCAAATTAATATCGCTCCTGAGGACCAACATAAAATAGATTTTATTTGTCCTTGGGGTACCTTCGCCTACAGAAAACTTCCTTTTGGTCTAAAGAACGCAGGTGCTACGTTCCAACGTGCTATGTCTTATGCATTTAACAATATCAAGCATATTGTTCAACCTTATTTGGATGATTTGTCGGCTCACTCTTTACGTCAAGTCGATCACCCTAATCATCTACGAGCAATTTTCCTTCGTTGTCGATTCTATCGCATTCACCTGAATCCTCATAAATGTGTCTTTTGCGTAGAATCCAGTTGTCTCCTTGGTTTTATTGTTTCACGCCATGGGATCCGGGTAGATCCTATCAAGGTCGAGGCGATTCTTAATCTCCCTCCTCCTTCTTCTTTACGCCAGTTACAAAGTTTGCAGGGGAAAGCAAACTTTCTTCGTCGCTTCATCCCGAATTACGCTGAGATTAATCGGGGTTTTACACGTCTCCTAAAGAAAGATTCAGAGTTTGTCTGGGATAAGGTTGCCGACAATGCCTTTGAAGCTTTAACGTTGTCCCTCACAAAAGCTCCTCTTCTTTTCCCTCCGGATTATAGTCAAGATTACTTTCTTTATCTGGCTGCTTCCGCGTATACCATTGGTATGGTCCTCGTTCAAGAGGATGATAACCATGATGAACATGTTATCTATTACTTGAGTAGAAATTTATCATCCACCGAAATCAAGTACCAACATGTTGAGAAGATGGCTTTGGCTGTTGTTCAAGCAGTTCAACGTTTTCGTCACTATATTCTCTCTAGGAAGACTACAGTGATTTCACATTGTAACCCCATGCAACATATCTTGACACGTCAATTGCTGGGGGGAAAATACTCCAAGTGGATTGTTATTCTCCAGGAGTTCGATTTGGAATTCGATCGAGCCACGTCGAAGAAATCCTTAGTTTTCACTGAGTTGATTTGTGATTTTCCCCACACTGCCACGGAGAAAGTAGCAGTTGATTCGTTACCTGACGAGTCACTTTTCCTTATCAGTACCAATGATATTTGTTACGGAGATATCATTATATATCTCCAAACTCAAAATTTCCAGCATGCTTTGTCTAGTGCTGCACGTCGTCGTGTCCGTTATCAGGCGCGTCATTATATTATCCTCGGAGATACTCTTTATCCTCGAGGTATTGACTCTGTGTTTCAACGTTGTTTAACTTTTGAAGAAGCTGAGAGAGCTTTGAATGACTGCCACTCTAGAGCATGTGGTGGTCATATGTCTGGGTATGCTACTGCCCAGAAAATCTTACGTGCAGGATACTTTTGGCCCTCATTATTTAAAGACTGCATTACTGTTGTCCAGAAGTGTCATGCCTGCCAGACCTATAATCAGAAGATTCGGTCGCATATTTCTCCCCTTCATCCTGTAGTCTCAGTAGGACCTTTTGCTAAATGGGGCATTGACTTTATGACATGTCACCCTCACTCGGTCGGGGGGCATGGTTATATTATTGTCGTTGTTGATTATTTTACTAAGTGGGCCGAGGCGATGCCGACATTCGATAATATTGGGAAGAATGCGGCATTATTTATTTTCAACCATGTCATCACTCATTTTGGTGTTCCTCAGGCTATCGTTACTGATCACGGTAGTCATTTTAGAAATAATATGATGTCTGAACTTATAGAGAAGTTGGGCCTTCGTCATGATAGCTCAACACCCTATTATCCACAGGCTAATGGCCAGGTCGAAGCCATCAATAAGGTTCTCATAACTATGATTCGACGGATGATAGGAATCCATAAAACCAGCTGGCACACAATGTTATTTTCAGCATTGTGGGCATATTGGACATCTGTTAAGTCTGCTACAGGATTTACACCCTTTCGACTAGTTTATGGCATGGAAGCCATTCTGCCAATAGAATGCGAAATTCCGTCTTTGAAACTAGCTGTAGAACTCTTACCAAATACTTCTGCCGAAGAGGAACGTCTATTGTATCTGATGCGATTAGACGAGACTCTCCGTGACGCTACTCTTGTAATAGAAGCCTAGAAAAAATGCGTTAAGGCACAGTATGACAAGCATGTCAAACCTCGTGTCTTCTCTGAAGGAGATATTGTTCTTCTATATGAACAAGATAAAGATGTCTTAGGAGCTGGGAAATTCGAACCAATGTGACATGGGCCTTACATTGTTAGCAAAGTTTTGGAAAAAGGAGTGTATGAGCTAGTGGATTATGATGGGGTACCTTTGAGTGAACCCATAAATGGGTTGTACTTAAAGAAGTACTATGCATGAGTCATTTGTGCATGAGTACTTGTATTTTATGTATCATACTGCATGTGTGTGTTACTTTATCTTTTCTTTTGATGTTATCTGGTCTTTGCCCTTACATGACGTTGTGTTTGATTTCCAGATGTCAGAGTATTTGCTACCTTATATTGGCTTCGCCGACGGTGCTAGCCGTAGTACTTGGAACCTAGCTTCCGCTGCCTGGGAAATCTATGCCCCAACAAACGAGCTTATATCTTTACGAGGTGTATGTCTTGGGCGGGCAACCAACAACATCGCAAAGTATAGCATCGTTATTGAGTTATTGGTTGATGTTATCTCTCTTGGAATTCACCGTTTGGTTGTGCAACTTGACTCGCAGCTAGTGGTGCTACATCTAAGTAATGTCTACTCTATTCGAAGTCCTACATTATTAAGAGTATATTTGTGGATTCGCCTCTTGGAACGACATTTTGATCATATAGAATATCAACACATTCCGAGAAGTCTTAATACATTAACAGATTGTGTATTGGACAGGCATTTAAATCACTTATAAATCAAACACATTAAAATGTACACAAATGTAAAGTAAGCAAGTAGAAACCATGTATATATATATAACGATCAAAGTTTGTTTTTACAAAATGTGTCCGAAGACCAAAATATCAAAAATGGAAGCTCATGGCTTCTACATAACGATATCATGACATCAATGATGTTCACGATAGCACACTAATGTCCTAGCAACTCTACGGAGCAAGCGACCCATAGAGGCAGAGACTCCCACGGTGTGACGCTGATCACGTCGTGGAATATCCTCCAAAGCCATATCTGGAACATCAGCCATCAAACCCTCTAAGTTCTGCTCCACTGTTAGATAGTCCTCGGCATACTGTGGAATGGCTACTGCTGCCTCTCCTCGACGCTGAATAGGAGAACTACAAGCAGGTCTATATGCCCCAACGTCTGTGTTATCAAGAAAAATTTGGTGTTAGTCTTCGGATAAAAATATAAAACCAAAAACATTTAAATATGATTAAAAATCTAAAAACATTTTTAAAAAACTTGTGTACTTCTTACCAATATCTCCCCACTGTGCGTCTTCAGGAAGTGCAAGGTCAGGATCACCATGGAAATCCAAACCCGCGTATGCATAATCTTCTATCATCAGCACCTGGCCTTGAAGCCAGTCAAAGAAGGTATCGTCATACCTGACGATCGGTCCTGTCACATGTCTAGCCATGAGTTGACACCATCATAACATCCGTGGATCCCTGGGACCCGAAAAGTGCCACTCAGCCTGAAGTCTATACACTGGGACCCTCTCACAGAAGAAGGACACCAGCAATGATCCATAACCAAACTGTTTTAGATCTCCACGCCTGCATTTGGTCAGTTGTTTCTTGAGACTGCGTAAAACTGCGTCAGCCCAGTTGAAGACCCGGGGCTCAGTACACTCGATGGCATACTGAAAATAGCTCCGAAGAGCCATATGTGGGGCAGCACTTCCTACCATCCGAGTGATAGTGAAGAGAATGGTACGAAGAGTTATATCAGTCACTCCCCAAATGGCCACTTTTCCTTTTTGTCGTTTAGCCTCAGGCACGCAGTACTCCCAGCAATACTCACTCATTTTTAAGCCACCCCTTCGGCTACCAGTCAAACTGACGTAGGACCCTCGCCTGGATAGCCCAGTCAGGAAATAGATATCCTCAATGTCGATCGTCAATGTGTGAGCTTCGACATTAAAAACCTGCTGATCCGGATCCCACATCCGGATTAAGTGTTCTAGCAATCGAACTTAGGCTCTCATGCCCGGTATGCAGAAATACTTCAAGAGACCGCAATCTTTTAAGGAAGCAATGGTCGGAGGGTGATTTTCGGCGGTTGCATTATCATCCTCGTGTTCCCGTTCTCTCCATTCGAGCACCATTATGATGGTTATAAACCTGCATGGGGAACATATGAAGATGATTAAAACTCTCTTTCATGGAATAAACCTTTTTTATTGGCTAAACATTACAAACTTTTTGAACTTTGCGTTGTTCACAGGTGGCCTATGGCACACAGTGCGAAATTCTCGCATGCTGCCTTAGGCCCACCTAGGAGAATGAAGCATTCTCGCAGGCCCCGTATGGGCAGCCTGCGAGAATCCTTCTACACGCGTAGGGTTTGCAAAATGAATTTAAAACTTGAAATTTAACCAATGAAATCATGAATTTGAACCATGAAAAGATAGAGAATTGAAAACTTACCAAAACACCGCAGACGGCTCGAAGAATGATGGCCCGAAGCTCCCGAAAATCGACGATGAAGGTAGAAGGTAAAATGGAGGTTTTTGCAATCAAATGGTAAAAAAGGAAAATGATATGGTAAAATGAATTATGAATTTGTTTTATTTACTTTTTACCATGATCAAAGTGGGTTTTTTCGTGTTTATTCATTATTTAACCCATTTAACCCTAATTATTAATGCGAAAGTGAGTAAAATGACTTGCAGGTACCCAATGCGGATGATTATGGACAAAAACTTTTACGGTGTGGTGTGAATTTGTTTATTTTCTATGGTTTTGACTTAAAACCTCGAGCGCCTTTTATCCGTTCTTGTGCTTGCGAAAAACATAAGAACGTGATCGAGCGTTGTTTTATCTCTTTTTCGGGCTCGTTATGGTTACACGAAAAAGGAACCCCCCTGGAGTTAACTTTAATCTCTTTTCAGACTCCCTAAACAGGAAAAGATTGCCGAGCGATCTTGCTATTTTCACGCTCGTTAAAGTATTTGAAGTTATACGTCCTTCGAGCGATATTTTAACCCTTTTTCGGTCTCGTTGGACTATTGTATGAAAAAGGAACTGAGAGAGTTCTCTTTTAATTGTTTTTCCAAACTCTATAATCTTGAAAACCCTTCGAGTTTTCTATCTTTGGACTCGTTAAACAAACATTGACAGACCCGTGATGGGACCGAACCACTCCTTTTTAGGGTTCGTTAAAAATACTCCGAGGGACTCGTCCGAAGGATGAGCTTATATCAACAAGCATATGTGGTCCTCTTCAAGCTTGTGTAAAAATAAAGAGGTAGTTGCCAGAAATGGTGGGGGAAAAATTTGGGAAAGGGATATGTTTCATCTTTGTGTTAGTTGGCAGTAAGTGTCGCTCTTGAACATGACACCCCTTATTCATCATTTGAAGCCGGTTTGGGAAATCCATTTGTCTCTCATTCGATTTGATAACAAGGTCTTTCCATGTGTCTTCTTTGAGTCAAGGCTACAAAATCATTGGTCGTGTCATTCATATGTTCAAGAGCTGTCCGTATAAAACCTCTCTTTGAGTCAGCCATCTGCAGTTGTCCATTCACTCTGTGTCGGCCTTCCCTGTGTCCAAAGTCCAATTGCCATATACTCTGTTTCACTTTCAAACTCTGTTACTCATTTCGTGTCACTGATGGGGGATACATCAAGGCCCTCCTGTGACGAGTCTTGTTCCGTCGACATCAGCACATTATCCTGGATTAAAGCTTAGAAATTATTCAGTACCTTGAAGCTTGCATGCCTTAATGGAAATTTTCTCGCTTTCGACAGTGGGTTTACATCATTGACCCCTGATCGAGAGATTCTGTCGGGTGTTCGAAATCAACTCATTTATTCACAGTCGATGGATTGTACTGTAGTACCTTGGGAGTCATTGACATCAATGATGATTTCCCTCGCACTTGTTAACGGTATACATCAATGACCGGTAATCAAGTGGTTTCTACCATGTTCGACTTCGACACATGTAATCACGTGGTTAGATTCGTACTTTGGGCGATGAGATTGAAGACCCTGGTTATTTTATTTATGATCCAGGTTGCGATGGAGTATATATATATGATTTTTGACACATAGATCCACTGTGTATGTTTCGTGGCTATGTCGTCTTGACTGAAAATTTATCGCATAGATCCACAGTGTATTTAGGTGGCTATGCTATATTATGACTGCATGGATCCACAGTGTATGATTGGTGGCCATGACCTTTGTTTATTATGTCATCAATCTATGATCTGAGTATGGGAATGCCTACGTCAGAAGGGATACATATGATATTCTGCTGATGCTTGGATGTTTGCAGGTCTTTGATTAGATGTGCTCTTGGTTTTTGACACACACCTGCAGCTTACAAAGTCTATCGACTGTCACTAGTTCCACTCTCAGACTTTGGGGGGCATTCTGTTATCCACAATTTTGGTCATCGTGATGATGTCATGGTGATGTTATGATGATAGAAAATCAAGCTCTTCACTAAGAATACTTTCATGAGAAAAGTTACAGTTGTCTGCTTCCAGAAATCATGCTTTTGAAGATGTTCGCAGGCTACCTATATAGCTGCCTGCGAGAATGGCTGATTCTCGCAGGCTGCATTGAGCTGGGGTGCGAACTTCTCGCACTGTACTCATTGTCAGGGTGCAAACATGTTCTTAATGAAGGAAAAATATAAATATCTCGAACCTTCTAGAAGAGAATCTTCTAGAAGGATGAGTTGGCTTCGAATGGTGGTTCAAGTACTGTCTTTCCAGATATCTTGGGATCATTCCCTATCCAAGTAACTAACCTATCTTCTCCTATATATTGAGGAGATTGCTCATAGAAAGGGCTAAGTTGAGTAAGCTAGCAAGAGATTGATTGGAGAATTAGTGCAAGACTGTATGGAGGACTGATGCTACAGCAGCTAGAGACAACAACAAGGTCATCACAAGTGGTTGATTTTCTTCATGCATGAGCAAGTGTGTGTGTCAGAGCTAGGAGCCATCGAAAGGAGACCTA
>ML795012.1:231421-249915 GCA_009831015.1 Picea engelmannii | reverse complement strand
GAGAGTTGTTGATCATGATGAATTAATCTCGACCATTCAAGAGTTGCGTGTCCAATTCCTGACCCCCCCCCCATTAAAAGTAGAATGGCAAGGGGGATCCAGAATGCATCCTCAGCCATAGATCTGGGTGGGTGGACTCTGGCCATCGATATCTTCTCGCTACTTACCCTAATGCACATTCGTGCCCCAGCGTAAAGCTGGCATCTCTACCTCACATCGGACGGTCATCCCAGACCCAGGATCCTCCGAGAGGATCCTGACCATTCATCAGAGCCTAACCACATGCTAACTTTTCGAGGTTTATAAGACTGGACTTCGGGGATTGAGAGCACGGGAAAACATGTCCCTTCGGTATCCCGAATGTCGAAATGCTGAAGTGTTGAACGAACCACAATCGGAGGTTAGACCCTTGGGTTAGGCATTGGTCGATATGACCTCTTCCCATATGACCACAACCTCTCTTCTGTCGGGATTTATCAAGGCAAGAGGCTGACCTATGGTCAACGGGACTCCCGAATCCCCGATTCTTGATTTCTCGAGACGGGTAATCTCTCGACACGTCACCTCCTCAAATCGGATGGCCCACAATTACTCTGGGGTTTCCACCTTGGAGAGTCTCAATCCCTGGTCACCAGGACTCCCGTTCCTGCGATTCCCAATTTCCCGTAATGGGAGATCTTACGACACGTGGCCTCTGTCAATCGGACGACTTAGATCTATCCCAGGATTTCCATAATGGAAAGTCTCGATCTCTTGTCAACAAGAATCCCGATTCTGCGATCCTTGATTTCCTGAAATGGGTGATTTCATGACACATGACCTCCGTTAATCGGATGGCTTAGATCCGTTCTAGGGTTTTTCTCCCCTAATACACTAGAGTCTTAACCCTCAGGTGACTCTTGACAGATCCAATGACTGTCGGGTTCTTCAGCCAAGATCTGACGACTCATAATGGTTCCTACCCATGCATTCTTCCACGACTCCCTGGGCGTGGAAAAGATCCACGGTCCAGATACTCTCATGAACCTTGGGGATCTACGGTCCTAAACTCTTCGCTTCCCATGAAGACACAGGAAAACCAAGTGGTAAGGCATTTAACTCCCTACTTTCTCCTACTAATCTAACGGCCGTGGGTGACCGTAGATTTTCTCGACGAAATCTCGTTCGTCAAATTAATACCTATAAGGTTAAGGTACCCAACACTCCATCTTCTCCTTCCGATATGACGGTCGTGAGTGACCACATATCTCCCGACGAAATCTCATCCGTCGATTCATTACTTCATCCTTATGTTGTCATCTCATTTTTCAAGAAGGATCGTTCCTCCTCATGCAGAGTCACTAAGGCCTTACGCCTTCACAACTGCCTTCCCGGTTCTTGATGGGATTTTCAAGGAAGGTATTTCTATGGGGAGGTTTACTCAGGGTATTACTTGAGGTATATAAGGATGTCGTCCTCTTGGGAACCAGACATGAAGTCTAAATTTGATCAATATGCACGCAAATAACGAATTCATGAAGACATAAAACATACATAGTCTTTCCATATAAATATACAACTACTAGTACTGATCAAAACACCATACTGTCATTCTTATAATGAAATCATTCACAGTTTCACAGCTTATGAGCATAATTATCATAATAAGCACACACACACACACACACATACACACACACACACACACACACACACACACACACACACACACATATATATATATATATCAAGATGCCAGAGGCAAAACACTTATCAGAGATAACACTAGGGGTCAAGCAACTGTTGAGAGGGGTGCTCGTTTCCACCCAACCATAGGCCTAATGACTCCCAGCGGATTTACCACTAGCCACCCTCGAGCTGAGACCATAATGCTGTGAGACTGCGTCTCTATTTGCCAGTGACCAGGAGTGAAGGTTACAATCCTTCCTCTCTGCTATCACTCACTCTGCATAATGCCAGAGTTTTCCCCTTGCATCTGCCCCCCAATAGCTTCTACCCCACGCCTTATCCTCTTGCGAGGTTGCGTGTGGCGCAATTACCCTCGCACTGGCCAGTCATGGTGGCTCTACGGATGGGTGGTTCACCTCCCCATCCCTCATTAATTCCTGAGGAGCCATCTACCTACCAGTCTGCGAGGCATTTAATTCAAGGCCAACGAGCCACTTTTGGTTCTCCAGGCCAATGGAGTCCAAATACAATATTTAATTCTCGATGGAAGTTAACGCCACCTTTTCAGGTGCCTTCCACTGCCATTGTGGTCTATTTTTCTGCACATCCCCTCTCAGCAGTCCTGCAATAAATTCAAAATGTTATTCACATTCATTGACCTTTTCCTTAAGGTCCATTTACATCACATATTCACATTTATGAGTTTTCCATATTTCTTGGCCAGTCCAGTTATATTTACAAGCTGGGGGAAACAGGGTGTTACACTACACCTCAAATATTTAGGGATAGATAAATCATTACTTCACTCGAGCAAGGTATTTCACCGCTCTAAGTGCCCCACTATTAGTGAAAGGAGAAATTGAAACAGGTTGTTGGGAGGAGGAGGTCGAACACTTTTTTCTATCACTACAGATTTTTATGGGGGAGTACTCAATTCCCAGGCCACGTGACCAAGAAAATTCCTTTCCATTACCTACACCAATTGGTCATGAAGTACTAGCTTCCCCATCCCGATACAGGAAAAGGGACAGTAACAGAGGGGTCTCTTAGGTAAGGTATCAGGGAGTCTAATACCTCGTTTAATGAGGAATCAGTTTCCTTCGATTCATGATAATCAGGTAGTGTAGAAGATTTCCTGCAAGGGATAAAGAGAAACTTGGAGGTGGAACAATGATGGTAGGATTCACCTGGATCAGTTGAGAGTGAAGTAATATGACCTAAGACCTCTAAAGGTTCGAGACTCCTGGTATTTTCCTGGATGACGTCATCTGATAGATGTACAAAAATGGGCTCCTTTTCCACTTGCTGGAAAGAATACCCGACAATGGGCCCAACAGAAACCGAAGCCGACACCAAGGGCCTCCCCTCAAAAGAAGTATTTTGTTTTAACCATCCAAAAGCATCTAGAGTCTCTTTTTCCAAACAAGTTAAAGTAGAAAAAATCACAGGGTAGTATGACCTTAACTTACCCGAGAGACTCTTTGAGGGCGATGTTGGATTGGTGACCTCCATCGGGAAGGGTAGCCTCTGATGAAGAGTTATACAAAATCTCTTGTAGATCCGTGTCCTCTGAATTGTCCATGAAAACCCATCCTTTACAGTCCTGTCGAAGGTGACCGATGCAATGGAAAATGCTACACCTAAAAGGAATGCATAGGAAATCAAGTTGTTGTAGTGTCTTACGATCCCACCATTTGATCTCTAATACTTATGGAAGCCCACTGTGTATGTCAATTTTGACCAAGACTTGCGCCACCTTTATAACCATAGTGGTAAGGTTAAGACTATCCATAGAGATAAAAGATCCAAGAGATTTTATGATCGCCATGAGTGCTACTTCGTTCCAGAGGTGGATGGGTAAGCTCGATAGAAGCACCCACAGATGTCACAACTAAAAGTACTTGGAAGTCGGGTTGAGAGCAACGTGCCAATGATTTAACATGATGTTGTTTCCCCCCATAACCCACCTGCTCTCCAACATAATGGACAATTCTTTAGGTGAATTGCAGACGAAACCTAAACATCCCTTGGTTAGGTGTAATATTTTTGGCGTGTAACCTAACAGGGGAACCCATTGACTATTAACCCAATCCTGTAAAGTGACATTGCAGAGATAACAATAGGATACCCTACCAACAAGACCACATAAAGCCAATATAGCTGCATGTTCGAGCCCCACATCCGACCCCAAAACCATCTTTCTGTATGCTTTATTTGGTTTCCACTGTCGTCATCGGCTACGGGAGAGACCTGTAGGATAAAACTCCCTCTTCTGTGATGTAGGGGGAGTTGTCTCTCTATGTAAACTAGCCTCTCTGTGAGCTACAAAAACCTTTGCAATTTTATGGGCACAATTTGTTAGACCAGGGATAATACTAGTGAAAGTGGGAGGTAAACAAGGCTTAACTGTAGAAAGAGAAGGTTGATGGGATGTCAAATCACCCTGTGTAGAATTTAAGGATAGGGTACCATTCCCCAGGGAGTCAACACTGTCGAAAAGGCCAGCTTGTTGTCAAATAACCTCATTTGTAACCTTCATAAGTGCATTGGCATCTTTCGAGATGTCATCCCAGCCTAGCATGACTATGGAGATCCGCCACCTAGGCTCCACCGAATGTTCTTTGGCAGGGGAGGCAATCCAAAAGTCAATCAGCGAAAGGTTAAGTGGAGGATGTTCTACCTAGGAACCAGGGCCTATAAATAGTATCATAATGGATAAGTCAGATGACATGCTCCAGTAAATGAGGGTAGGTGTCGTGGAATAGACCCCAAATAAGTAACATTTAAGTCTCTAACCCAACTAGGAGGAGGTAAATGCATGGCGGGAGGAGATACAGAGAGCGAAAAAAATTGTAACCTAGAAAAGAAAAAAATAGTTCCAGTTAAAAACCAAACCAGTTTAACACATCGCAATTACCGAATCCGAAAAGGTTGGAACCAGTCTTTTTGGCTCCCTGCAGTGTCCACCATTGTTGTAGTTTTTGAAATATTCTCTCGCCTAGTTCACATCAAATTTCAATATTCTCTCTCCCCACACACTCACTCAACATATATAGACACTCACACAACATTACTTAAAAAAAGTATCTTACTCAACATTATTTTTAAGTTTAAAGAAGTATGGCAGGCAACATTATTTGTTTAAAGAAGTATAGTACACAACATTATTTCTAAGTCTCCATGGACGCAACATTAATTTTAAAGACAATGGACAACCTAGGAAGTGAACAACCTCGATGAAAAAAGAACTGACATCTTTTATTATGCAAATGAGTTAATACTTGAAATGACGATGAAAAATATTCGAGCATATAAGATCTTGTCCATTAAAATCGCATGTGTGATTAAAATCCTATTAATTCTAACCATTTCCAATAAATATATGTGTATCAACGTAATAAGAGATAAAATATTAATTACATTATAATTATAAATTTATGAACTGATGTATTTCTACAATGCATCATTTAAAAAACACACAACCCCTCAATAAATATGATATACAATTGTTTTGCTTTTATAAAAATTAAATAATGTGGTTAATATTCTCAAGTTAAGTTATTAGTTCTTGCCAAAAGTAGGAAAGTATAGCCATTGGCTTCCCATCTTTTGCTTTTATAAAAATTATATAATGTGCTTAACATTCTCAAGTTAAGTTATTAGTTCTTGCCAAAAGTAGGAAAGTATAGCCATTGGATTCCCGTCTTTTATATTTCATTAGCATTAGTTTGAGAAATGTAAACCAATCACGTGAAATTATTTATTTCCCCATTTTTGCAGTGTACTAACTTTTTCTCATTTTCATTTCAAAGTGCTTTATGTAATTCAATCAAACACTTTGCCTTGTTATTCAATCAAACACTTTTCCTTGTTATTTGGCCTTGTATCTAGGTGACATGAATTCTGAGTTACATTTATTTGTGAAATATTTGGTTCACATTTAAGGATTGCAAATTTCAATTGATAGTGCAGTTTTCTAGGCAAATAAGGTTACTCCTTACATTAATATTAATATTAATTTGTTGTTTTTATATATAACTTAGGTTTCATAAGAAAACATAGTTTTAAAAATGGATAATCCAATAAGAAAGAAGGGGCCTCATTAAACATTAGGGCTTTCTTATAACATTACATTACACATTGTGATAGCTCCACTACCTTAATTGATATGTGATTGACACATAATCCTTCAATCGTCTTAATTGGCGTGTAATTACTACACCATCTTAATTGGCATGTAATCACTACAATATGTTTGCTTCATGTGTCATGTTGACCATATCTAGCTCCGGATCTAGGTTTATACTCTATTCGACATGCCGATGCATGTGGCCTATATTCATGTAATATCTTTCCATATCTCTGGATCTAGGTATGTACTCATTTATTCCACATGTTGGTGTATTGAGACCATATTCATGCAATATATTTAGCAATTGGCATTTAAACTATCAACAACAACTTTCAAAATGTTCAACATAGTCTCGAAAGGATTTATATATATTCACGCTACACTATTCTAAACTAGCGAATGCATCACAAAATTTAGAATCCCAAGTTAGTTAAGAAAATAAATAGTTGAAGTATTATAGGTACTTACCATATGGACCAATTGTGGGGGCTATATATGCAACCTTGATGAAGCTTTGTATGCAACTCGACCTGCTGAGCCCACTCTACTAGCCCAACTTGTCTTTATTTTCTTGGATTTGGTTCTTCTGATGTGCCTATGATAACCTACATCATTCCTCCTGGTCTGTCTCATTGTGTTTAGCGAACTTTTCCTTAGCCTACCTACTTTGTTGTTATCCAATTTTCTTCGTACTTTACATCAATACAACCAATGGGTGAGAGCAAATCTCTCAACATCAAGAGTCTACTCCCACATTTATATTGCTTTCCTTATGCATTGATGGGTGGAAAGGAAAAGAATCTTCCTAGCACCCAAACTTGAACCGAATTACTTACTCTAGTTGGTGTTCTGCAAAGCTCATGACCAATATAAAGATTGGTTATTTAACCATGAGGTTCTCTGTGAAGCTAAATAAAACAAAATCCTCTTGAGTGGAGTAAACCACAAGCAATAGGAAGGAAGTATGAGAGTCAAAACTTTCAGAGCTAGCAAAAATCGTAGGAATAGACATAGGCATACGTTGTATACCTTATTTACTTAGCATCAAATATAGATGCAATTACAGGCTCCCTTTTAGATCTAGATACAATAGCCAAGAATGTGTGTGTATCCTCACTGCATCGCCCAATAATCCATTTGTGCATCGGATGCTCACCTCACCAACTAGCAACCATGCAAAATTTGTTTTCCATTTGTTAATATTAAATGAGCATGCTTGGGAGGCATCATGTCATGGACCTAAGAGTCTTGCTTGAAATTTTCCTTTTCTTCATTTCCAATTGCATGACACTGCCTTGCCTCGGTTGCGGTAGTTTGTCCATGTTCCTACTACAACCAAACTATGCCTCTTCACTCAAGGTCTGCCCATAACTTCACCTTGAGCTACAAAGTTAGATAACCATGCCAAGTCCTATGCAAATTAGACTTATCCGACAAAACATTCCCAAAAATACTTAGATTAGTTAACACTTAGGCAACATGTAAGCACATAGAGAACACCATTCACCATAAACATAATAGAACACAACTCATGGGTTTAGATGACACCAAGGTGGTGCCTAAAACCCTTTTATTCACTTATATAGAAGAATGTTACAATGATATAAGAGGGGAGATCAATCACTCCTTGCATGTCATTACAAGAATAGAAAGAGTCAAGGAAAGTCACCTTCCAAGGCTTCTTAGCTTCTTTGCATACCTCAACCCTTGTTGCAACTATAGGCCTACCTCTTGCAATTCTTGTTCACGAGTTCAGTCACCAAGAAAACTTGGGTGACTTACAACGTTGCACCTTAGTAAAACTATCACAGACCCCTTCACTGACTCTTTCTTTCCTTATGTTTCCTTTGTATTGAAGGATGCCTTAGCTCATCTAAGTCTCCTCATACTTATGCGTGCCTTGTCAATTCACTTGGGAAAGTGTGTCGCATGAAGTGACTTGGGACGACTCAACCTTCATGCACATTAATCCACTTCAATCATACCAATATCACCTCCTTGCCCCATTTCCCAAGTCATCTACATCCCAATCATCTGTTTGACAAGTCGACCTAGTCCTATACCCCTAAGTTAACCACCCTGAAAATTCATGGATACAAGTCCCCTTGGGTCCACATGTCTAGATCGTGCATCCAAGGTACCCCTAATTGTCCCATATAAAGTCATGAGGATGGTCACCACTCCATCCTTCACTTAGTTGAGTGTATCCAACCATCCCGTTTATCTACAACAATGCTTTGCACCCGACTTGGCAGTGCACTCTTTTTCATCCGCGGTGGAGGTCTTACATCCTCCCCCACTAAACTTGTTATCATCCCAGCAATGCCCAATGAACACAAGATCCAAGATGTTGCTTCTCAAACTCTCAAATCTTATCTTCATCCTGCCAAAGTGCCTCATGTGATCTGGATTATTTTCGGCACGAAATGAGAGCGAAGATATACTAAAGAAATGCACAGAGATATTGTAGATATCCAATAATATAATAGAAATGTATCAGAGATGCAACCATAAACACAGATATACAGTAATACATGATTTATATTAATGAAATAAATGTACAGAGACTGTAAAAATATAGAGTGAAAGACTCGCTAGAATGGTGGCAGCTTATCTCTGAGAAGAGATGTGACGGCTACTCGCATTTGCAAGAAGATGATTACAATGAGGCTCTGAAGGCCTTTTTACAATAAATAGGAATGCCAAAAACCATGGACATCCAAAAACCTAACCCTAGGAAATGAAGCTCCAAAAGTCACGTGGGCCCCATTTGGGTAAGTTAGTACATCAACTTCCCGAGGTCGTAACTTTTGCATACGATCTCTGTACTTTTAGGCGCATGATAGTACATTTCAAAGGTATCTTCGAGGATATTAATATTGGGAGCTAAATCATGCCTTCGGCTATCATTGAGAATATCTATCCCAAATAACCTTCATTTAGGCCCTCAAAATGGCCCCAGAAGTTAAAAATTGCTAAAAATAGTAAATTACCAAAATTGCCAGAAAACTATTTTGAGCCATTTGGAAAAGGTGGGTGGCCACCGATATCCACCTAGATCATCGTTCCTCTCCCAACCATTCTCCTTGTCAAGTTGATCCTTCCAATGGATAAAATAATTGTGTCATTGATTTATGCAAACAAAGAAAGTCTAGTGGGAGAGTATCTTCTCAACCTCCAACTCGTGTCTTCTTGCGATCATCGTCGGGGATCTAGATGGTGTAACCTTGCTCAATTCATCTTCATCGATCCAACAAGGTTTCAAAAGACCAATGTGGAAGAAAATATTTTCATCTTCATGTGAGCTGGAAGCTCCAACTGATAGGTGGCATTACCAATCTTCTTGAGGACTTTGAATAGACCTTCAAACCTCTACACCAAGGCACTAGTAATATACGAGTAGGTGGCTTAAATTGTTCTCTACCCAACTTGACGAAGACTAATTCACCCACTTGAAGTCTACATCTCGCATATCACGATCCTCCCATTGCTTCATCCAATTTCTCACATTCATGAACCCCAAGGTTAATGGGTTCTTCCCATAGTATCCTTGTAGTGCCATGTGAGGGGTTAAAGGCTATTGCATGCTTTCCAACTCAAACAAACTATAGCCCATCGCAGATCTCTTGTGTAATTTATAGTTGAATTGGGAGGCATCCAATAGATACGGCCAATTCATCCGATCATCCCACACAAAGTGTTTTAAGTAGTATTCCAAGAGTCCATTGATGTGCTCTATATATCCATCTATTTGCGAATGGAAACTCAAGATCTGCAACAACTTCATCCCAAAATTTTTGAACAACTATGTCCAATGAGTCTTGTGTCCCTACTTGACACAATGCTCAAAGGAAGACCCCAATACTTCACTACATTTTTGAAGAACATTCTTGCCACTTCTTCTGCACTACAAGGTATCTTCATTGGAATGAATATGGCATACTTAGAAAAATAATCAATTATGACCATGATTCTATTACACCCTTGTGCAATTGGAAGTTGGTTGATGAAGTCCATTAAGACATTCACCCAAGGTCTCTTTAGAATTAATAAAGTCTACAATAGACTGACTTGCATCTTGCTATCTACCTTGTCTTTTTGGCACATAAGTCAAGTCTAGACATACTCCTCAATGTCATTCTTCATATGCTCCCAATAGTATCCTTGTTCTGATAATGCTAATATTCTTCATTGTCCTAGGTGGCCAGCCCAAGGTGAGTCATGACATTACCTTATGATCTCCTTGTGGATATTACATGACTTAGGCACATAGATGCACTCACCAAGATACAAGAATCCTTGATCCATCCAAAAATTTGGTGTCTTTCCTTCCTTCACCTACTTCATGATGTTCATTATTGTAGGATCACTTCGAAAACCTTCCTTGATTTTGACTTGTAACTACATAAAGAATTGAACATGAATTCCCATTAGTTTTGGCAACTCTTCTTCCTCCTCTAAGGAAAAAAAAATGGTCCTTCTTGTTCAAGGCATATGTGGTTGCATTTAGCTTCCCCAACCGATATTCAATGGTCATGTCAAATTTTTCCAAGAAGTCCTACCACCATGCTTTCTTGGGTGACAAATTCGATTGAGTGTTGAAGTAGCTCATTGCCACATTATTCATATTCGTAAAAAATGGCTTCCCCAACAAGTAGTGTCTCCATGCTTGTAGGCAAAACACAACTACGGTCATCTCCTTCTCATGAACAAGGTACCTCCGCTCATGATCTTGTAGCTTTCTGCTCTCATAGGCTATTGGATGACCCTCTTGAGTCAAAAATCCCCTAATGGTTAATTCTAAGGCATCTGTCTACACCTCAAATGCATGCTCAAATTTCAACAACTTCAATAATGGTGTTGATACAAGTCTATGTTTGAACTCGTAGAAACTTGCTCGACACATCTCCATCCACTTTCATGCCTTGATATTTTTCAACAAGTTGTTGAATGGAGCTGAAATATTAGAGTATCCCTCCACAAACCTATGGTAATAGTTATCGAACCCAAGGAAACTTCATACCTCATGGATTGTTCATGGCTCCTCCCAATCCTCAATCGCCCTTATCTTCACAAGATCGATGCGAATGCATCCCTTCCCAATCCAATGGCCCAAGAATGGAATTTTGGTCTACCCAAAAAAGCACTTGGACTTCTTCAAGTATAGTTGATTTTTCCTCAACACCTCAAAGACTTTCGAAAAGTACTTTTTTTGGTCCTCCATCTTCTAACTAAACACCATAATATCATCTAGGTATATAACCACCGACTTGTCCAAGAATGGTCAAAACACATTGTTCATCAATGCTCAAAAGGTGGTTGGGGCATTGCACAAGCCAAAAGGCATAACTAGAAACTCAAAACTACCATACCTTGTCACCATGGTCATCTTCACCTCATTCCCTCCTTCAATCCTCACTTGGTAATATTTTTTCCTTAAGTCCAAGTTCGAGAATACTTTGTCCTTAGCCAACTTGTCGAAACAGTCTGCAGCTAAAGATAAGGGATATAAGTTCTTTATGGTCTACTTATTTGATGCATAGTAGTCCAAGAAAATACTCAACTTTGTGGCATCCTTCTTCTTTTGGAAGAGGACTAGGGCACCATATGAATACCTAAAGGGTTGAATGAATCCAAAATCAATCATCTCTGTCAATTATCACTTCAACTCTTCCAACTCAGGCCCTGAAAGTCGATAAGGATCCTTCGTTGGTGATTGCAACCCCAGTTCCATCTCTATATTATGGTCAATAGTGTGACTATGTGGTATCACCTTCGATAACCCATCAGGCATCTGGTCTGCAAAGTCGCTCAACACATTAGAAATTTCTGATGGAATAGGAGTCCCCATTCCATCCTCGTTCACTTCCCCAATGATCATGGTGATCATATGTGATTCTAGGTGCTTGGTCACCCTCTTCATGCTTAGTGAAAATGTCAATTGTACCTTTCCAACAAGCCTTCTTATTGTTGCATGCACAACCCAATCCTTTTTTTCACCAAGTATAACCAACTTCTCCACAAATGGCATGAGGACTGACCACATCCTCCTAATGAAATATTGGCCAAGGATGACCTCAAAGTCATCCATATGTAGCACCATGAAGTCTACAAGACCCTTCCACTTGTCCAATTGAATGTGTATAGTATAGGAAACTCCTACTACTTCCTTGTCCTTACAGTCGACCACCTTCACTGCAGCTTCACATGGCTCAACTCCAAGCCCAAGCTCATTTGCCAATTCTATCCACAAGAAATTGTGTGTGGTGTCAGAGTTAACTAACACCTAAACCATCCTCCCATTGATGATCAAGTACAAAAAACAAAACTAATGATCCTCTTCCAACTCAGGCACTGAAAGTCTATAAGGATCCTTCATCGGTGATTGCAACCCCAATTCCATATCTATACAATGGTCAATAGTGTGCCTATGTGGTATCACCTTCGATAACTCATCAGGCATCTGGTCTGCAAATTCGCTACACACATCCGAAATTTATGATGGAATAGGAGTCCCCATTCCATCCTCGTTCACTTTGTTGGATTACTGAGAGGGGGGGTGAATCAGTAATAGCGAAATTATAGTCCTTTTTCTTCAAATGTTATATCAATGTAGAATTATTATCCAATAATGAGCAGTAAGAAATAAACAATCACACATATACACAGTACACTAGTGTTTTACGTGGAAACCCAAATCAGGAGAAAACCATGGAAGTCTTTTTCTTATATGTCTTAAAGAATTACATTCATTGGAAGCACCAACTTCCTTTGTTTTCCAGTTGCAACTGGAAGAAGGCTCCAACCCCCTAGTTTCTTAGACTACAACCTGAGGGAAATTCCAACTCCTGAATTCTCTAGCTACAACAAGAAGAAGGCCACAACCCCCAATGTTCTCTGGCTACAACCGGAAGGTGGCTACAACCAACTGAACTTCCCCCGTCCTGCCACCCTGAAGTAGAAGTAGAATGATGGAACCACTGTCACACTATCACTGTGAGATATACCGTTGTAAACCTGTACCAATAAATTTGAACCATGCATCAACCATGCATCAACCTGTAATCAACCTGTATCAAAAACAAGTGCATCAACCATGCACCAACCTGTAATCAACCTGTACAATAAACAAGTGCATCAACCATGCACCAACCTGTAATCAACATGTACCATAAACAAGTGCATCCAACCATGTATGAAGTATGTACCAATCACGTGTCAACTACTCTTCAACTATGACTCATCAATATGTACCAACATCATCAACTATACACCTCATGTATGTGCGTCAAATCATCAACTACTTGTCATAACCATGTACTCAACATGTACCACAACCAAAAGCCCTCATCAATTTCATCATCCAAATCTGATTTGTAGCTCTGTAATAGACCTGGTGTATTTGATCGCATTCCTGCAAACCTTCCTTAACTTTAAAAACAAGAGACTAGCATTTTCATCAAACTTTTATTTAGTCTCACATGCCTAGTTTTGGATTAGTCAACAACCCTAACATGAAGTAATCATAACTTTGAACCTGTAATGTATAAAGATCTGAAACTGATAAAAAAAAAAAATCAGTGTGTTTTATGAAATTCCTCCAAGTGTCACTACTTGGAACCTCTCAGAAAAGGATTTATAGCAAAAATGGCATACCTTGCTGAATTTTGGCTTATTCTAGAGAGCGACCTTGTAGAGCATGCCCCACAGAAAATATTTGATGAATTGATCTCAAACTATTACAAAGCATAATATAGACTATACCCTAACCAAAAAATTTGGTCTCACTGAATTTGGATCTATTATGAATACGTTATGACATTTTTACCCAAAACACCTGATTTTGACTAGTTTCAGGACTGGCCACAAACCCTATTTTCCACGGAGTGTAACTCCCAAAATACAATGACCCACAAGCTGAATTTTTTACCACAGATCGTTGGATATGTTTTCTCACTTTCATAGAAATTTGAAGATCTGAATCATTATATAAAAAACGTTATAGCGAAAATGGTGAGATGACATGTAAATAACATACCTTAGAAAGCACCATCAAAAGAATTTATCCTTCCTTGCATTTCGGCCTTATTTTCTTCACTTTCCTTAGAATTTCGGCTTAGATATCATTTTTTTACCTCATAAACCTATAGATATTCAATATTCTCAAGTGTGATTCAAATGAGAGAGCCTTGCCTCATATTTATACTCTCAAAGTAGCTTCCTTAAAAACATTTTCTAGGTCACTTGGCCCACTTTCCTTATTTTAGGGTTGGGTCCACTTCTAATTTCTCCATTAAATTTACTATTGAAATAATTTATTTTGTATTCACTTTGAATTATAATAAACTCATCACTTCACTTTATTATTTACCTTTTAAAATCTCTTAAACCACTTTGACTACTTTAACCTTTTGGGGCTTCTAGATGACATATGAGGGTCCTCCAACTTCGTAAGGCCATAACTCTCAAACAGTGAGGAGTTATGTGACATTCTACATACCACCAGAAATGGCATGACATGTACTATCCATATAGAATAGTATTATCTGAAAAAATATCATAACTCATACCATTACCCATCAAACAAACTTGGGTCCATTACCCAAACCTGGGGTCTCCAACTTCTCATGGCCATAACCCTCTAACAGTGAGGAATTATGTGTCGTTCCACATACCACCAGAAATAACATGATAAGAACTATCCATCCAGGATATTTTCCCTGACAAATTCACTTTCCTTCATCTCATTATTCCACAATTAAGCATGGGTTCTCTTACTCCACAAAGCGTCTTCCCATGAGGGCTTTCACCATAAGGGCACCACTTTGGAGTTCATCCATATTTACTTCTTATCAACCATGACAAAACAATAATGAGTCATATTTACATCAAACAATATTGGGTCCATTACCCAAACCTTTGTGCTACGGGGCTTTCTTCAAGGGTTGACATCAATTACAACCAACCTTAATCAACAATATCCCCCTTTGGCATTGATGGCAACACTCTGATGCAATACTGAAATCATATCACTCATGCTCTCCCTAGAACCATGCCTTTATCCTCTGCATCTAATATATCTGCTCCCCCTAGAACCATGCCTCTGTCCTCTGCATCTGATAAATATCTCCCCCTTTGTCATCAATGGAAAAGGTATCTTTCCATCTGGGGTTGCTCCCCTTGACAGACTGTCCTCTTATGGTGCTTCCTCGTGTACATCTAAGACATATAAGATAAGCATTCAAAAAAAAATCATTTTTGGAGTAGAAATAACTCCAAGTCTTTGGCGAAGATATTCAAATGCTTCCCGTGGAAGTGGTTTTGTAAAGATGTCTGCCACTTGTTCTTTTGTGCCCACATACTCAACTTTGATGTTCTTTTCTGCAACTTGTTCCCGTAGAAAGTGATACTTGATTGGAATGTGATTTGTCTTGGAGTGCATCACTGGGATTTTTGAGGTACTGATGACACTTGTATTATCACAATATATTGGAATGGGCTCATCATACTCAACCTGTATATCTGTCAAAGCTTGTTTCATCCAAAGAACCTATGTACAACATGTTGTTGTTGCAATATACTCTGCCTCGGCTATAGATAGAGATATCGATGATTGTTTCTTCTTAGCCATGATACCAAACACTCACCTAAGTAGAACGTTGCTCCACTGGTGCTTCGTCGGTCATCAATACAACCTGCCCAATCTACACCTGTGTAGGCAATAAGTGATAGATCTTTTCCTTTTGGATACCATAATCCAAACTCTTATGTTCCTTTGAGATATCTTAAGATCCTCTTTACTGCTAATACATGTGATTCCTTTGGTGCTGCTTGAAATCGTGCCACCTGTCCAACTACCTGCATTACATCTGGTCTGGATGTTGTCACATATAGTAGGCTACCAATCATTGACCTATATTGCCTCTGATCTGTAGACTTTGAATCATCATCTTTGCTCAACTTACAACTAGTTTGCATGGGAGTGATAACTGGTTTGCAATCTTCCATTCCGAACCTCTTTAGCATTTCTATGATATACTTGGTTTGAGAAATAAAAATTCCTTGGTTGCTTTGACGTATCTAAAGTCCCAGAAAGAAGGATAGTTCTCCAAGTAACGAAATTTCAAATTCATTCTGCATGTATTTTGCAAATTTCTGGCTTAACCTGTCATCATCACTACCAAAAATAATATCATCAACATAAACTTCAATTAATAAAATATTACCTTGACTTACCTTGATGTAGAGGTTGTTGTCTACACTTCCTTTCCTGAACCTTGCCTGCTACAGATACTTATCTAGTCTGGAATACCATGCTCTAGGAGCCTATTTTAGACCATACAAGGCCTTCTTTAGTTTACACACATAGTCTGTGTTCTCTGACAACTGAAATCCTTCTGGTTGTTCAATGTAGACTTCTTCTTCAATTTCCCCATTCAGAAATGCTGATTTTACATCCATCTGATATACTTTAACATTCTTGGAGCATGCATAAGTTAAAAGCAAACGGATTGCTTCCATTCTGGCAACTGGGGCAAATGTCTCTTCAAAGTCGATTCCTTCAATCTATGCATATCCTTTACATACCAATATATGTTTGTTCCTTGTAACTTGTCCATCTTCATTCAATTTATTCCTGAAAACCCATTTTGTGCCGATCACATTCTTATTCTTTGGTCTTGGAACCAATTCCCAAGTGTCATTTTTCTCTATTTGATCCAATTCTTCATTCATGGCTTTATTCCAAAATTCATCCTTGTTGGCTTCTTCAAAACAGTTTGGTTCAATTGTAGATAAGAGTGCTAGGTGTGTTTGTTATGATGAACAGATTTTTCTTCTAGTCTCAACTCCTGCATCTTTGTTTCCAATAATCTGATCTGAAGGATGATTCTTCTGTACTCGTTTTCTAGGTGTCTTTGGAGATACTTGTTGAACTTCTTCTTCTACTTTTTTCGGATTCTCTTCATCTTCATCTTCCTCTTCTTCTTATTTTTCATCTTCTTCTTCAAAAAGTTGTTCCATTGATTTGTTTTCTTCTTTCCTTGATTCTAGTCTGCGTGTTTCATCAATTTTTATGTTGATGCTTTCCACAACTTTGTTTAATCTTAGATTGTAACACTTGTATGCTTTCCTTGTACTTGAGTAACCAACAAGTATTCCTTTGTCCACACGAGAGTCAAACTTTCCCATTCTGCCATCTTCTCTTTTGATGTGGCATTTGCTGCCAAAAACTCTAAAGTGCTTCACATTTGCTGGTCTTCCTTTCCATAGCTCGTAGGGAATTTTATCAGTGTTGTTTATGAGCATTACTCTATTTTGAATGTGAACTGCAGTATGCACTGCCTGTGTCCAAAAAATATCTGTCAACTTTGAATCCATTATCATTGTTTGAGCCATTTCTTGTACTATCTTGTTCTTTCTTTCAACAACTCCATCCTCTTGAGGTGTCCTACCGACGAAGAATTGCCTTTTTATTCCATGATTGCTGCAGTAGTCCATAAATTCCTTTGAGGTGAATTCTCCTCCATTATCCGATCTTAAGCATTTGATTCTTGAATCCATCTCATTTTCAACCATTTCCTTGTAGATCTTGAAATTTTCAAAAGCTTCTGATTTGTTCTTGAGAAAGAAAACTGCGGTCATTCTTGTATAATCATCAACTAACAACTTAAAGTATCTCTCACCTTTTAAGCCTTTTGTTGTAGCTGGTCCAACTAGATCAGTATGCACAATTTCCAGTGGTTTTTTTGTTGAATATTCCTTTGATTTGAACCTGGTCTTTGTTTGTTTTCCTTGTTGGCAATGCTTGCACAAAGTGTTGGTTGGTTTCGTGATCTAGGGAATTTCTCTGACTACTTCTCTTTTGTTGACTTCGACAAGGTTATCAAAATTCATGTGACCCATTCTTCTATGCCATAGCCAACTTTCATCTTCCTTTCCTAGACAACACTTTTCATTTCCAATTTCTCTTAACACATATATGTTGCTTGAAGTTCTTGTAGCCGTAGAGACCAATTTCCCTAAACCTTCTTTTATTATCTCACACTTTTGTGAATCGAAATTAAATTTATGACCTTGGTCACACATTTGACTCACACTTAAAATATTATGTTTCATATCTTATACTAGTAGAACATTTTCTTCCTTTTCATTCTTGTTCCCAATTTGGTCTGCCCCTTTTCCAATGATTTTGGATGAATCATCATTTCGAAAGGAGACTGATCCATCTCTTTCCTTTCGTAATGTAAGAAACTTGTCTCTATCACCTGCCATGTGTTTTGAACATCTACTGTCAACATACCAACCACGTTTCCTTTGTTTAGCTTGTAGAGCGATTGTGCATTCTTCATTGCTATACTGATCTTGCTTTCTTATCCATGTCATTTTCCGAGGTTCTTGTTTGTGACTCTGTTGAGGTTCTTTAGGAGGGACTGCCATTCTGCAATTTTTGGCCATGTGTCCAAAATTGTTACATTTGTAACATTCCACTTCAATGCTCAAAGATTCAAACATGTTGTAACTTCTTCTCTGTGTTTCACTAGGTCTTCTTCAATAACCCCTTTGTGTATGGCTCTCAAAGTAGTTATTGTTCCTATTGTTAGCTCTGCAATTTACAGCTTTATGTCCAAAATTATTACATGCATAACATAAACCAAAAAATATAGTTTGATACCTGGTAGTTAAAGATCTTATG
>ML795012.1:204212-217191 GCA_009831015.1 Picea engelmannii | reverse complement strand
TTCTGAATGCACACATCGACATAGTAGAATGTCATGTTAATTTGGTTATGGGGTAATAACCAAAGAATTAAAAGATAAGAACTTGTTACAAGAATGAATGCAAGAAAGCTAGTCATGTATGAGACCAGGACATGGTTGGATATGGCAAGGTACATATATGGAAAGATTATGAGCCACACCAGGTCCCAGAAGCTTCCTACTTTTAAATAAACTTGGGCTGCAACCTTTTTGCTAACATTAATGAATACCGCAGAATTATATTCTTGGTGTAGTGTTCGGGTCGGAAAGGAAGGCATCCAATTAATTGGAAAGATAATAGGAAGTTTATGGAGAATGTGGCAACACGTTGGCTAGAATTCCAACCCATGGATGGTGAGATACATGACTGAGATAGAGAGCATTATGTAATTCAATGCTAGGTGCACTGAATAAGAATGCATTGAGAATCACACTCATGCATAATAAGTGATATAATTGCATACTAAGTGCAATGGTTGAATATGTTTGGTAAGTACATGCATATATATTATTGCATGTAAATAATTATGTTGATGGTTGAATTGTTGCTAACCCCTGAAATTGAGAACATTTTAGGAACTGTTAAACACTACAATACGAAAGTTACAAGCCAGGTAGTCACAAGAATGGAGACTACATAAAATTTTATGTTCAGAAAATTGAAATAATGAACTTACTGTTGTTAACTGTGGACATGCATATGCATAGAATGATGAGTCATTCTATTGGTAAAGTTGTTTGGTAATTGTGATTGAATTGCCAGGTGCAGAAATTCTAAGATTATTGCATAAGATGTTGTACATATTGAATTATGATGTACAGAAAATACCGACAATTTTTTGGCAGTATGCAAGATGAAGTCTTGCAGGAAAATTGTAGGCAGTTTTGTGCCTATGGAAAAATCACAAGGATGACTGCATTCATAATGTGGCAATAGCCAAGATGAATCATGAAATAGGATGTCATGTTTTGGGAATAAAAGTTGAATTTCCTTTCGAATTAATTGGAATTCCTAAATGAATTCTTGTATGTTCTCTCATGATAACTGCATGTGGTTGATGTAGATGAGATGATGTTGATAAAAGTTAAAATGTTGGCTACAAAGAGTATCTCGAGAAGATGCTTCTTGGAAACCTTTGAGGGAAGTTGGAACTCCTGGAGCCACGGTGCTCTAAGACTTTTGGTCCAGCCTGTTACCAAGCCCAAGGAAGGGAGGTGTAGCACCGATGGACTATGCTTGTGAAGGTGTATACTCCCAGGTGGACAGGCATGTGGGGAATGAGAGACCGTTGGTTGGAGTACTATCGAGGTTTGAATGGTTGGAGTGTTGTTGAGGTCTGGTACCTTGGCCTAGGCCATGTGGATAAAGATTGTGGACCATGGCTATCTTGGGAAGCCATTGCCTGATGGATTCATAGCTCTGCTCCAGGGTGGAAGGTCTCTCAATCAAAAGATAAGTACAATTCTCTATTTATTCTATGTTATGTATGTTGTATACAGTTTTAATGTTATTTAATTTGTTTGTATATACATACATATACATTGCATATATGGTTGCATTACTGCATCCATGACTGTACCTAAGGTGTCTCATATTTCATTACTTAAGAAATATATATACCTAATGCTAATCATGTAATCGATTGGAATATGATTCAGGTGGAAACAGAAAGTGTCCTGCAAGTGCATCATGTGCGCATATTGGACAGGAAAATAAAACAACTCTAGAATCAAGCTATGGAGCTTGTAAAGGTCCAGTGGACCTGGTATGGTCTTGAGGACATGACATGGGAGCATGTAGATGTTATGCGGGCAGAGTACCCACATCTTTTTGAAGATTTTTGAAAATCTTGTAGATGTTGTGTAAAGTTGCACTGAGGACAGTGCAAAAATAAGGGGAGGGGGATTGTTGTGTCCCCAAGGCCGAGCCCCATTGTAAACCATGTTTTGAAAGGAATTGTAATTATGTTTTATAGGCTGGTGAGCCAAGTTTTTATAAGCTGGAGGCTTATGTGTTGTTAGGCTAGGGAGAATGAGTGTTGAAGGCCAGGAGCCTGCTGTTGTATATGTAATCACGCATAACAATTAATAAAACATAAACACCGCCATTTGTAGACCGACCACAATGAATGAGTGAAGGCAGACTAAGCATCCATAGGGTGGGCAAGGTGTTGTAGGAAAATCTCCCTATAGACAGGTAGATCACATCTAGAGCTTGACCTTAACCCTAGACCGAAAAGTACTTATCATGGACACTGACTTCCTTTCAAATCCATCTAAACTAACACATGAGAAGGAAGGATGACAGAAGTACCTTTTTATCGATGTTTGTCCCTGCATGCTCCAAGTTGCGCTTCAATGCTTTGCTCCTTGCTAGATCCTGTGGACAAAACAAGATATGACTACTTCCTACTCTATTGATATTAGCTTGAAAACAGATCTATCAACTAGTGATAAGTTCATGTGACATTAGACATAAACTAGAAAGAAACAGGCCAAGCATGTCATATTGATGAGAATAACGATAGCAGTACTTACAATCGTAGATGCGAATGCGACAGCTTCGTCAAGTCCCCTTCGTCTAACCCTTGTCTGAAAGCTCCACAACCTGGATAACAACAGCTTCACTGATCACTCTCCTTTGGCTCGCTGTAAGTTTACTCCAAGATCATAAGTTTCATGACTTCAATTCTTCCCCCTTTCCACCATGATAGAGCCTGCTTATATAGGTTAAGAGGAGCTTAACCTCTTGAGTTATCTTTAGAACAAGTTGGGAACCTTCTCCTTAGATCAGGGATCTCTTGATGAAACCAAGAATTCGAGCACAACTGCCTCCTAATCTTGAAAGATCCTCCCCTTATTCTCCTCAACGGGCCAACTACTACCTCAAATTAGGTAGCGCTCCCTTAGAAGGGGCATCAGAGCATTGTAGCGCTCCCTGGTAAGCCTTGGGGGAGTGCCAACACTCTCAATATGAGCAGCGCTCCTTCAGAGGGGCCTGGGCAGCATTATAACGCTTCCTGAAGCATTGTAGGGGAGTGCCAGCGCTCCTAGAGCTGAACTGGGGGAGCGCTCTCCCTCAAAACCTTTGTTTTTGGGCTCCTTTCAAGTGTCAAGAGTTGTTTGACTTCAGTACACCAGTTCCCCTCCTTCAAATCAGTCTTGTGACATGTTATAAGTGTCCCCTTAGTGTCGTCGTCATGACAAGATGTCTGAACATCATTTGCGACACTAGTGACCAACTTGTGACACTTGCGAAAGTTGTAGGGAAGATGCGACACTTACGACGAATGAGAGGGACATGTGACACTTATCCAGCTGAGCAATTTTGATGTGTAACAGAATGCCCCCCAAAGTATGAAGTTAGAAGATGCCAACTGATAACTGAAATACTTTGTAGATGCTCAAGCAAGGGTATAGACTCGGAGAACCTGACGGAATATGCACACAAACATCCAACAAATATTATGACATATTTCAAAACCCAAGGCAAGCATACCTATGCTTGGGTGATCAAGACTTAGTAGGATATGGCCGCCATAAAATACACGGCGGATCCATAATTGTATTGATAAAAAGGTATAGCCACCAAAGATACAATGTGGATCTATACGCTGATGACTCGGACTGATCGTAGCCACGAAGAATACACAGTGGATCTACGAGATGACAAGACATAGCCACGACCAATACAAAGTGGATCTATGTAACAGTGTATGTGTCATTATTCAATAGAACTCCTTCGCAGCCTGGGAAAAGAATATATCAAAGTGATGGTGCAACCCAGGGTCTTCTTACCAATCCCGATGTGGTACGAATTTGACCATGCGAATAGATGTCCTGATGTCGAGCATGGCAGAAACCACTTGATTACCTATCAATGGTGTGAACCGTTAACAAGTGCGAGGGAGATCACCATTAATGTCAATGATTCCCTAGGTACCCTAGTACATTCCAGCGAATGTGAATAGATGAGCTGAGTTCGAACATCCGTGGAATCATTCGATCAGGGGTCAATGATGTAAACCCATTGTCGAATGTGAGGAGGCCTGCCATTGAGGCATGCAGGTTCAAAAGTACTAATTGGTTTCTAAGTCTGATTCCCGGATAATGTGTTGAATTCGACAGGAATAGACTCGTCAAGGGAGGGCCTTGATGTATCCCCCATCAACGACACGAAACAGACATGGAGATGTAATTGGTAGATCAAATGGACTGACACAGGTTTTGAGGCAAGATATTTGGGATGGCTGACTCTCGAGGCAGATACTTCCCTTGAACACTGAGGCACAACAGCAGAACATGACATGGACCAAGACTATGCAATGGATACTGTGACTTGCATCGGGTTACCCAAAGGAGTGAAAGGAAACTCAAAGGATTGGCTCAGTGCAGAGGTTCAACGGATTAGATATGTGCAGAGTGACAAAGTGCCATGTTCAAGGGTGACTCTAAGAAATGCTGGATATTGTTCTCAAGAGACTGCTTGGCTTGCTCCTTTCAATTTTTTCCCCCATCCATATAGATGAGTACCTCTTTTTTATTTAATGAGCTCGAGGAGGATAACACATGCTCGATATAACTCACCTTTGGTAAGTTCCTCTTCCTTTGTTTAACAAACCAGAAGAAGTAAGGGTTTGGTCCCATATGGGTCTATCGATGTGTTCTTTAACGAGTCCAAAGACATAAAACTCGAAGGTTTTTCGGGATTATAGAGTTTGTAAAAACACTTAAAAGAGAACTCTCTCAGTTCCTTTTTTGTACAGTAGTCCAACGAGACCAAAAAAGGGTTAAACTATCACTTGAAAGACACTCTTTCTGACATTTTAACGAGTGTGAAAGAAAGCAAGATCACTCGACAATCTTTTCATATTTAGAGAGTCTGAAAGGGGTTTAAAGGAGACTCCAGGGGGTTCCTTTTTCATGTTTTTGTGTATCCGTACGGGTCCGAAAAAGAGATAAAAGTTTACCCGGTTACATTCTCATGTATTTATGAGCACGAGAAAGAACAAAGACTAAGCTCAGTATGCCCCTATCTTGAAAGTTGGTGGCTTGAATCCAGAATGATCATCAAAGGCTGGAGACATGCCCCCCAAGCTTCAATTCATTCACCGACTTTGAGGTTGTCACCAATTTCTGTGCTAGATGGAGAAAAAGGATATAGGTGGATGAAATGAAGGTTCAAAACATGACCTAACAAAAGACTCGATTCGACATCTACGAGATCTAGCGAAAGACTCAACTTGAAGGGAGATGTGATTGTTTCATTTTTTAACGAGCTTGACACAGGAAAAGAACTATGCTCAAGGTTCAAGGTTCGATCCCCAGATTGTTGTTTCATTTTTTAACGAGCTTGCTACAGAGAGGAAAACTATGCTCAAAGCCTCTATTTCATTTTTTAACGAGCTTGCCACAAAGAAGAGAAACTATGCTTGTTATGCCCCCAGCATAAAAGCTAGTGGCCTCTGTTTCATTTTTTAACGAGCTTGCCACAGAGAAGAGAAACTATGCTCGTGGTTTCTTAATCATGGCTTCCAAGAGTATAACACTCTGGAAGGATACCATGTCAAGGGATAAGATTAGGTCATGGCTTCTAAGAGATCTTCATCGGATGGAAGAAAATCACTCTGGAAGAAACACATGTCAAGGGTCGTGACAGGGGTAAGGAGATCAGGCTCCAATAACCCTATCGAAGAGATCACCATGTCAACTACTGGATCCAAATCGTCGGAAGTTGAGGTCATGGGAGACAACGCCACATAATTGACATGCGACGGGGGTGATACTGTCTGCATATAAGAACCATTTAGGGAGGTAACCCAGTTGGGGCCGATGAATGAAAGTTGATCAACAGTCACAATTCTTCCATCGTGAGGGAAAGATATCACATGGAAAAGGGTGGATACAAGAGCTTTCATGGCATAGACATAATCCTGCCCAAGGAGTAAAGCGAAATCCAAGGGGTCTCAGACTACCATGACATCGATAAAGATAGTTTTCCCTCCCAAAGTTACGGGAAACTGAGGAAGGATCCCTAAAGGTTGACTAGTTCTTTTGTTAAAAGCTAACAGATTCTGTGTAACTGGTGCAAGCTGCAGACAACCCAAAGTTTACCAAGCAACAGAAGAAAAAATACTAACGGACACACCCTCATTTATCAACGTTTGAGGAATGTCCCAACCACGAACCTGTACTGTAATCTGGAAAGGAATGTGGGAGGGAAGACGAGGTCCAGCTAGCGCACCCCAATCAAAAAGGATGGCCTCATTACTTGGAGGGGGTTCCACAGGAGAAGGAGGAATGCCCCCAGGCATGGTAGAGTCTGTATTAACAAGAAAAACATGGGCAGTATCGGGTTTACTCTCTAGAAGGAGGGTAGGATCGACCGATGATTGGATCGGATCGACCAATGGTGGACTTGGATAGACCACTTTGGCACTCTTGAGAGGAAGAGTGGGACTAACCGAGGAAGAAATTGGATCAGTCACTTTAGCATTCCTCAATGGAGGAATGGGATCGATCGATGGTGAAACCGAATCGACCACTTGCGTTTCATTATCCAAGGGAAGAATGGGGTCAATGGGTGGAATCAGATCGATCGCTTTGGTGTCACTCTCTAACGGGAGAGTGGGATCGACCGAAGATGAACACAGATCGACCACTTTGGTGTCACTCTTTTGATGAAGAGCGGGGCTGATTGATGATGGAACTAGATCAGCTACTTGGGTTTGTGGTTCAATCAAGGAGGAAACTAGATTGACCACCTGATCCACCGGACTGACCGGGGGTGGAACCGGATTGACCAGTCCATCAACCAATGATGGGTTGGAGGAAAGCTTATGATAACCTTTTGGAAGTTGGAGTTTTTCCAAAAGAGAAGAAGCCTCGTCCATGCGAGGACAAAGGTGAGAGTAATGATCACCTTTACACAACATGCAAGGGAATTTGATAGTTTTCTTCTTCTTATCAACCTGAACATCACTAGTTGACGGGGTATCATCGACATGACTGACAGAGGCCGATGATGTGGAGGACCACACTTCTAAGACCTGGGTAAGACCGGGGCAATCCCTCAGAAAGTGGTCACCCTTACAAAGGCTGCAAGGGAATTTGGGTTTTGGATTCTTCTCTTAAATCTTGTTGACCTCATCAACACTCCCAATACTATTAACAGTAGCTGGTTTCTTAGAGCCAACATCTGATGTTGTTGGGGCCTTGGCCCTTTTCGGGTTCTTCTTCTTCTCTTTTTGTTTCTTCTTCTTCTGATCAACCTGGCTACTTGCTTTAGAGCTTTCACTAGGCGAGGAAGGAGAAATGGAAGGAGACTTGATGGGTGAAGAAGGCGAAAATTTGACATGAGGTTGATGTGTGGGTGGTGCATTGACATCCAAAGTATTAGGTGCAACTGAAACATTGGGAGGATTCGGGATCACCGGAGTGGGGAACAACCAAACTGGTAATCCAATAGTGAGTCCAGGAAGACTCAGTGTGGCAACATATGGAGGACCAAAGTTTCCAAATGAAGGAAAGGTATAAGGTTCCCCAGAAGAAGGGGTTCCTCCATTGGTACTCCCAGGATTCGACGCCATTAACACTGACTCAACCTAAGGTCCACTAAGTAAAAGAAACAGCATACACTAATAGAATCTAAGAATCACAACCAAGAAAACAAGACCTTCTTTTGATGACCGTAATAGTTGGTGATGAAATCCAACGTCGCGTGATCAAGTCCAGAAGGGGCGGGGATAGGGTGGAACAGTTACAATGGCGACCTGCTTAATAGACTTACGCCTTGGTGCAAGCTTCCACGCAGTAATTGTAGATTTACCCTCAAAGGAGCCCGAGTGAGTTTGACCAATGTCTGCTCCAGGTACAGTGAGACTTCCCGTCACTATCACCTTGTGTAAGAACCTAAAGATTATGGTCACTAAGGTTACCAATTCGCAGTCAGCCCCTGGGCGGGAATAGTCGACAGTTCAATCCGAACGTACGGGCAGGGTATCAAGCCCAAAACCAACTAAGAGGCTTCCATGCAGTAATTGTGGATTTACCTCAAAGTGATCCCCATAATACGATCCGACCACCACAATCAGTTAAACCACGGAGGGTTAGTCCCCGTAGCTTACCCGAATGCAACCTCGTGTGTAACCCCTGTGTGAGAGGGGGATCCCAGGGAGACTTATACGATAACTGGATTTACTCTTCCTAACTCAGGATGCTATTGTTTGTTTTAGAAACTTTGGAGAGTTATGCTCACAGCCCTAATCCAAAGTACTAAGCCTAGTCTACTGTTGGTGGAGGACCCTAGAAAATAAAAAGTTCTAGATAACTTTTAATTAGCGTTGATTTTTATGGATGTTCTTTACGCAAAGGGGTGCATGGAAGTGAAACGAATGGAATTATGACTCAGACCCAAAGAATGCATCAAATATGATAAGTAGTCATTTTCTTTCAATGAACATCTAGCTAAGGGAGAGAGAGAGTTCTTTCACTAATCCAGCACAAATAAGGAATGCCCTCAAACAATTCTTTTCTCAATCAAATCCTAATGTAATGCAAAACTTTTAAGATACCTTCTGATATGCATAATCAATCATGCAGACGCTTTTTTTTTTCTTTTATTGTTTGCGTATGAGTGATGATCAATACAACACAATGCTCGTTTTGCTAATTATCTTCTTGGTATGGATGAAAACCAAACTAGCACAAGCAAAAATCACACAAACAATACACCCTTTCGTAGCAATCCAAACGAAAAAACGAATGAACAAGAAACAATCAAAGAGAAAAGGCAAACTTCACACCCAAAAGCAAAAATTGAAGAACAATGACCTTGGCCTGAAATCAAGACAAAGAGGTCTGTAGACCTTTGATGACCTTCACCAGGGTTTTTATTCAACTGAAGAGAAGAGAAAAGCAATGCATAGGTTTCAAGCTTCACTCAACAGGAAAAACTCAACGAAAACGGTGAAGAAGGCTACAAGATACAATTAACAAGGTGTTTATTCTTCAAAAAAAATAGATGTCAAATCTGAAAAGGAAGAAAAATTGACTCATTAGATCACTCAGCAGAAGACACACAGAGGCAAACCCTAAACAAGGCAGTTCTGGAGGGTTTTTTGGTCAAAAAGAGGTTGGCGCTCTGTTGCCAAGGGAAAGGAGCGTTGTAGCGCTCTGTGTATAGGTATGGGGGAGAGATGGCGCTCTGTGAACACTAGGACAGGGGCGCCAGGGTCTAAAAAGCCCAAAAATGTCAAAAAATTCCACAAATTGGGATTCAAACTTGACAAGTATGTTGAATGTGATAAGGTAAGGAGCCAATTAGCTCATGAAACTAATCAAAGAGGAGTGAACCAGGTCTGAAACAATCAAGGGATAGAACAAGGTCAATGAGGAGAAAATCAAAACAAAAGGTTTCGATTTGAGTCTATCTCCCCAGTGGAGTCGCCAGTTTCTGTTGTAGGAAAATCTCCCTGCGGACAGGTAGATCACCTCTAGAGCTTGACCTTAACCCTAGATAGAAAAGTGCTTATCATGGACACTGACTTCCTTTCAAATTCATCTAAACTAACACATGAGAAGGAAGGATGATAGAAGTACATTTTTATTGATGTTTGTCCCTGCACACTCCAAGTTGTGCTTCAATCCTTTGCTCCTCGCTGGATCCTATGGACAAAACAAGATACGACCGCTTCCTACTCTATTGATATTAGCTTGAAAATAGATCTATCAAATAGTGATAAGTTCATGTGACATTAGACATAAACTAGAAAGAAACAGGCCAAGCATGTCATATTGATGAGAATAACGACAACAATACTTACAATCGTAGATGCGAATGCGATAGCTTCGTCAAGTCCCCTTCATCTAACCCTTGCCTAAAAGCTCCACAACCTGGATAACAGCAGCTTCACTGATCACTCTCCTTTGGCTGGCTGTAAGTTTACTCCAAGATCATAAGTTTCATAACTTCAATTCTTCCCCCTTTCCACCATGACAGAGCCTGTTTATATAGGTTAAGAGGAGCTTAACCTCTTGAGTTATCTTTAGAACAAGTTGGGAACCTTCTCCTTAGATCAGGGATCTCTTGATGAAACTAAGAATTCGAGCACAACTGCCTCCTAATCTCAAAATATCCTCCCCTTATTCTCCTCAACGGACCAACTACTGCCTCAGATTAGGCAGTGCTCCCTTAGAAGGGGCATCAGAGTGTTGTATTGCTCCTTGGTAAGCCTTGGGGGAGCACCAGTGCTCTCAATATGAGTAGCACTCCTTCAGAGGGGCCTGGGAAGCGTTATAACGCTCCCTGAAGCATTGTAGAGGAGCGCCAGCACTCCTAGAGCTGAACTGGGGGAGCACTCTCCCTCAAAACCTTTGTTTTTGGGCTCCTTTCAGGTGTCAAGAGTTGTTTGACTTCAGTACACCAGTTCTCCTCCTTCAAATCAGTCTTGTGACATGTTATAAGTGTCCCCTTAGTGTCGTCATCATGACAAGATGTCTGAACATCATTTGCGACACTAGTGACCAACTTGTGACACTTGCGAAAGTTGTAGGGAAGATGCGACACTTACGACGAATGAGAGGGACATGTGACACTTATCCAACTGAGCAATTTTGATGTGTAACACAAGGAATTAGGGGCTGAAGGTGGGAAAAGGGGCTAAGTGTTGAGCCTAGGGTCTAAGCCTAGGGGGCTTAAGTCTGGGAATAATATTTTAATATTATCCCAAAAGACATGTGCATTTTATGTTTTATCCTAAGTTTCTGGCAAGGGGAGAACATGCAAGGGAGACGCGTGCTGGTGGAATGCATGCAGTTTCATGGGTGACAAGTGTCAACCCTGACGCATGTGAATAAAATGGCCAAGGTGAGCTGTGAGAAGGGTTCCTCCTCCATTCCACTAGACTACCTGAGCGTGTAGGGAGCACTGAACAGTACGACCAACCCAACCTCTGCAAGAATACCTCGTGTGTTTCTGAGAGTCGAGAACCCGGTATTGTCTTTGATAGTCCGTGCACATCCTCTGTCTACCATAATTGAACCAGTGGGAAAGCCTGTGTTGTTCCGAAGAGCCGGTCTCACCCTCCGTTCTGAGTCGTGAGTCTGTGTCGACCCCTGCAGGAGTTACTCATCATGCATTCCTGTGAACCATCACTGTGAGCCCTTGAGCCATTGTTGAGCCTGTTTGAGAGGCTGTGTTTGTATTTACAGTTGGCTATGGTAACCACGCAGAGCTGGATTGTGCGTGGCTTGATGGCCAGCGCGAGTTGTGACTAAGCCTGTGTGTAATCTCTCTCTAGGTGAGGGAGGTGGATGTTGTTGGAAGAGGTTTCTTCCAGAGAGTGTCCAGCACCAGCTTCAGGCTCTGAGACTTCCTGATCCGGCCTGTTGCCAAAGACCCAGAGAGGGAAGTTAGCACCGATGGACTGTGCTTGTGAAGGTGTATACTCCCGGGCAGAACAGGCATGTGGGGAATGAGAGTCTGATAGTAGTGGGCGTAAGATGGCATCCTGGGAAGAATCCTTCAAGATTTTATGTGTTGTTTTCCCTATAACCTCAGCCTAGCCTAGGATTCCTTGCCTTGGGGTGGATCTTAGTCCCAGCTCGGGGGTGACCCACTGTTGAGATGATGAGCAGTGTGGTCTAAGGCTGGGAGGTTCATGGAAGGCCTGCACTTGGTTGGTGGAATCTACCATTGTTAAAAGATAAGTATCTAATTATGCCTTAATCATGTTTTGCAGGACTGTGCTTCTTATGTTATCATGATTTCCGCTTTGTATACGAATTATTATGAAACGTTATGGATTGTTAATTATAGCAGTAAATAATATGTTTACTCTGAGCTTGAATGTGTTTATTTGTTTAAATGCATGTGGATTGTATAACATCTGTATGAGTTTATGTACAAAGTGGCTAGTAGCATAAAAGGTGTGCTACAGTGAGGATGTTGCTTCTTGGGATACTTGGGTTTATCTTTCTGCTAGGCAACTAAGGCTTTGTTTGAGGTACCTGCAATGTTGATCACTCCAAGTTGTCCAAGCTTATCTTCCTCTCTAATCAAAGAAGTACAAAAGGACTCAAGAGTGGGTTCTACATAAGCTTTCCCTACAACCTCGTTCATGGCATAAAAGGTAGATACAAACACAGAATATGCACTACCTAGCTTAGAAAGAATAAGATATATGCAACGCTCTTCCTTCATTACTATCTTATATTCTTCACATAAAATTCTGAGTGTTATAAACTTAGATAGATAGTATCCAAGGCAAGAAAAATCACTTGGACTCAAGGTCAATATTTGATTTTCTAACTGTTGTGTTCGAATAATATTGAGTTTACCAAACATAGATTCAATCTTGTCCCAAGCTACTTCGGGGTCATCAATTCCTTGAAGGTGGTACCTTAGATCAGGAGAGATGGACCTTCCAATTAGTCCACATGCTTCATCATTCCTATTATCCCATTTGGATTTCTTATCATCATCAGTGGGGGTTGTTTCCTTTCCCATGGTAGTCCAGTACATGCCTTTACTTCTTAATAAATCTTCCATATGGGATCTTCATTGGAAGTAGTTGTTGTTGGTAAGCATGATAGTACTTGTAGAAGCCATATTAAATATGTAGATAATGTGGATTTAAAAGCTGAAACTAATGATCTGGATGGAAAGATCTTGAAAAGTTGTGCGGTTTAAAAAAAAAACAACACTGAAAACGAACTTCCGATGTGAGAGTTGTGCCCCTTTTAAAAAAGGCATAAACGGTAACCAAATAACCAAGTGATAGTGTAAGCTACTTTATGAAGTGACCCACTTTTATAAGGAGAAGTGGGGATCACTTTTACAATGAGGTTACCTTATAACATAAAAGTTGCATGCAAAATAACTCTAAAATAAAATATAAAGCTACTTATAGTGATTCACTTTTATACTTGAAGTGAAATGCACTTTACAATTTTTAGCATG